>JACXGJ010007198.1:0-31542 GCA_016801105.1 Esox niger | reverse complement strand
ACACACACGCACGGACACACACGCACGGACACACACGCACGGACACACACCATTAAAATGCAATGGGGAGGAAAATATCAGAAAATCAAATACAGCTGCAATCCACCATTAGTCTGTGATTCATACCCAGTACGTTCAGTGGAACAACAAGAAAGCTTCTCCGTCTCCTGGTCTCTAACATCTCACACACCCACACAGATGACATCAGGTCCATAGCAAAGCTGAACATTTTTGTGGGACATTCTAAATCTCAGAACAGATGACTTCATGTCAGGGCAGGTCTTTCTATCTGTCCCAGAGGGAAAAGAATAGAACACAGAAACCCCAAGCAACCAACCAGAACACAGAAACCCCAAGCAGCCAACCAGAACACAGAAACCCCAAGCAGCCAACCAGAACACAGCACTATAGAGCACAGGCCATTGTCTTAATAAAAATGGAGTTACCACATATGTTAAAAGGGGACAGACTGTGCTGATATCGACCACTTCACTGGATCCAGTGACAGTGAACAGTGAGTAATGAACGTAGAACACCAGTGATCTCAGTTACAGGCCTGACTGTGACCTCAGAACCTAATTAGCCAAGTCAGTGTAACAGTGGCCACACAGCCAGCAATCCAGACCCTATGATGTTATCTCAGAGAAAAACAACTGTGACTGACTGTGACCACTGTTATCACGGAATGGGTCTCTTTTTCTTACTCGCTGAAGGTGAATAATTAAACTGAAGACAGAATAACCCGGAAATTCTTATCAATTTGTTCAAAGCCTTGGTTTCATGAGTGGATAAAAAACGGTTTTCTACCATGATTTAATTTGAAGTGGTCCGTTTGTTAAATTAGGAAATCGCAGCTGTATATTGTAGACATTTCAGAATGGGGGAAAAACCATTACCTGCACTCCAGTTTACTAAATTAGACAGATAGATGGTAGTGGCAGAACACATCCATCAGACTATAAAACATCATGACAAAGTATCTAATTTCCTTACATATCCTCTATAATCTAACAAATGTAACAACCTCGTCAGGCCTTTGGGGGGGTTGAGAAGTAATAGTGACCTGCTTACAGATAAGCAGGGATTGGAGGCAGAAACAAAACCGAAACCACGGTGAACATGGCACCTTTTTACTTCCAAAATGACTTTGCCGTTGTCTTCAGCGATGTAAGAAATGCTTACAGATTGTCAAAGACATATTTTGGGTGGATTAATGCTTTGAAGCTGTATAAACAAGACCAAGGCCAGAGAATCGGCGCTGCTTTGACTCCTGGACAGCCGTGTAAAATGGGGATTTCTCTGCTAACCTCGGCTTCATCGATGACAGCCGTGGTGACAGCCGGTGGAGCGGAAAAGCAAACGAGCATAAAGCAACCAAGACACGGCAAGCATGGCTGCCCCTGGCTAGCGGCACCGACTGGGACCTGGCTCAACCCCTGACTGTTACAGGTCTGGGTTTGTGTGTTTGGACCATAACATATTAATCATCACAAGGCTGCACTCTTGGGCCTTTATCGGCCTGGCAGTGGTCCAGAACATGAGGCGGACCTCTGCTGCAGCCACACCTTTCACAGGGAGGATCCTGTTGCCTATTTCTTCCCTGAAGAAAGACTCAACCCCGCCCAGAGAGCCGGAGCATGATGTAAAGGGATACAGCATGTTAAAGACAGGCAGATAGGGAGAGATAGGGGCCAGTTTCAGGCAGCTGTAGACCGTTAAGGTTGTGATCACATCCCAGGCCCGGGACAACTTAGATCTGCCGTTCCCATGACTACAGAGTGAATTCCCTTGGGGGCATGACAGTGGGCGTGTGCGCGCATGCACATGTGGGTGTAACCACATGGCCAGTGTTTCTGGAAGAGCTAAGTGCTCCGGGACCGTCGGACTGGGGGTTGGGGGGGGAGTCACTCTGCCCAGGCCCAGAGGTTCATCAGAGAGGAACCAGCCAACGCACGTCAGCCCTAACACATGTCCCCCAGACCCATCCAGAACGACTGCAGTCCACCGACCAGATGTGAACAGAGCATCTCACCCCAGGAAGAAAGGAAAACAAGTCCCTGCTCAAGATCTTGTAAATGTCAACAGTAACATTGGTTAATATGGCCATTGGTAAAGAGCGCGGAGTGACTGATGGTCAGGGGGGTGCTTTGTTAGGGGAATGATGGGGTAGTGTGGAAGCCTTTCATTACATTCTACAGTGGCCCAGTTACTTAATGAAACACTTCATGCAGGGGGGAGGTTCAAAAGCTACAACTTACTGCGAATCTGACGTTTGATCTCCTTTGTTGGGTCCAGCCAGCACTATAAAGACAGAGAGATCGACCGAGGTTACAAAAGAAACTTGCGGCATTTAATCAAAGACTTGATATTTGTTACGGTTGAGAAACGGGTGTGTTTGGCAATGGAAATGATGAAAACACATTCCTGTATGCTACGCAGGCCAGCCTCTGCCAGCCTCTGCCTCCCCCCATCCCCCCATCCCAGGCTAGCATGCCGTTTCAGTGTCAACGTGGAACCAAACTCTGTATGCAGCGCCACCGCAAAAATGCCCATCTCTCGCTCTCTCTTTCTCCCAAAAGTCTCCCACCCTCAGGGGCTGACCTGACCCGGGACCTGCGGAGCATGCTGACCCTGTCAGCCAATGTCCTCCGGTTCCAGTGGAGAAGACCGAATGTGACATGCCCGAAAGGCAGTGAATGGAGGAGGACTGGGAACTGGTTTCTGTTGAAAACTATTTCAGATACCGTAGGTGCTGCTTGATTGATGGGAGTCATGGCTAACGGTTCCCCTTTTAAAATAGCTCTTGAACCCCGGTCTTCTGTGAAGCTGGCCCGCTTGGCAGAGGATAACAGAGTCAGCCTGGAGGTTTGTGTGCAGGGCCTTGTCCGTGTCTAATCAGCGAAAATAAACAGCTTCCCAATAGACAGAGTTGCCACAGATATGAAAAATAACCGATGTTATTCCCCAGGAGCACGTATGGGTTCTGGGTATTTCTTGGGTTTGCACTTAACTACACACGTTCACGTGAGGATGGGCTGGACTCGGGCCACATGGGAGCAATATGTCATCCAGGTTTTATGAATCACCGTCGGTTCATTCAGGCCTCTTATAACCCTGAGACGTTTTACAATTCCGGTGTAGCCGTGAACCAGCCCACCGGTTTCACTAATCAAGGGTTTGATGAGTAGTAGGTGATGTTCCTTTGTTGGAAAGATGGGCATGGCTAGGGGGTCCAAGGGAAGTTGGAGAACCACTGGTCTAAAGACAGCATTATTGATCATGGGGGGGTTATTATGCAATTGCTGTCATATAAATAAGTCAAGCAATTAGTCATTGTAATAGAATTGAGGGAACATACAAAAACATTTGACAAATGCAAAAGAGTATGTACAATTAGTCAATAAGGTTGCTCTTCAAAGTAGTACGTCCTCAAATATGCATGCCACAAGCACAACATTGTGACGTGTGACTGCTTTGTTTAGGCTGGAGCTCTAATGGAGATACCAAGAAAAATATAGGCCCTTCAGAAATAAGACATACTTACAAATCTTCATGTAAAGGGGTTGCATTTGGAATGTCTCTACTGCTCTGGAAAAGCCTGCTAAAAAGCAAAACTTCATATCTCACTGTACAAGAATGTGGCAAAAAACACAATGACTTTACCGTCTGGTCTGCGTTGTCTTTGTAACTCAATCCAAAGTAGTCCTTCTCTAGTAGGTTCAGGGCTTCACATACTTTAAAAAACAGGTACTGGCCTTTTGCCCGTTTCTGCAGAGAGAGGGACAAATAATAGAGTTACTTCCAAATCACAATACTTTGTATACGTCAGAAAACACCCTTACAAAACATTTTAACATAGAACAATCAGTTGTCTGACAGTTAATATACCAGACAACTATGCCAAGATCACAATTCCGATTTCCAGCAACGACTTGGGAGCAAATGGAGTTAACTCTACTTCTTAGGCACAGAATAACAGTTTCGTTACGACAGGGTGGTTGACTAGACAGCATCATGGTGTGTAGAAAGTGTCAGAAACACTGGAATGCCCTCCCTCGGGGCATCTCTTGGGCGTGAGCTGCCATATGCCCTGCAGACAGACAAAAAGACAGACATGCAGCAGTTTGGGCCAGCCTGGCATCTCCCTCCAACTGGCCCTGTATTCGCCTGCACAGCAGAACTAGACAGTACGGGGAATTACAGGAAAATCCCCACAAAAGCCCGTGGATTGCACCAGCACTGCATATTGGGCCTTTGACACTTGTGGAATGAGGGAGCTATTTGGGATGAATCGAAGTGTAGACAAAGGGGGCGAAGTCTACCACCACACTCTACCTCCTCAGGGCAACACATTGATGGGCCATAAACACAACAAGGCCGCTTAAGACAATGACACAGCATTCTAGACAGAGGGGGTGGAGGGGGGGAGAGAGACGTCTGTGCCTTTGTGTTTCTCCTCTTCGGGACGGCTGAGACACTTGAGGAATGCTCGCATCACCAGTCACTCCGGACACTGTCGAAGTTTCGTCTTCCCCCATTTCCCTCACTCTGACAATGGACAATGTCACACTGGAGAGTCCGCAGAGAGATTGAGCGATGGGAGAGGGGGGGAAGAGACGAGGCCATCGTCAGCAGCGCGGCTGGGAGCACTGCCACATCAGGGCGTGTCCCAGAGCGACACCATCTGGCAGCAGGTGCAGTCTGAGCTGTGTGTTTAAGGTGTGGTCTTTGTTTGGTTTCAGATCCACCCAGCTACATGTGACCTTGCGTCACCTACCCTGGAATGGCCTCTGCGCTACATATTGACCAATCAGAACGGCAGCTGTGTTTTGTAAACAGACGGCCTACGGGGAGGATCAATGTTCAGCCCCAGTCCCACTCTCTCACCGCTACGAATAAAGCACTTTTAGTGTCGACTGGTCGACGGTCATTAAGGACTGCTGGCACACAGCGGAGTGGATTTGACCCATGTTTACTATTGATCCTGCGAGAGCCGTTGCTTTCCGACACATTAAGCTGCGCGGCAGCGCTGTAAATAAAACCCTCATTAATGGCAGGCCAATAAGGCGGGACATTTCAAATGTGTCCAATTAAAGCTTGGGTTTCAGTGCAAGGAAATAAAACGGTCGGAGCTAGCTAGAGCAACGCGTCTGACAGGAACACAGCAGACAAGTCACAATCTGAATTACTGCCTCCCGCTGTGTCAGGCGATTCCTAATCAATGTCATCTGTTTTGACTCACAATGTCTCTTACAGCCTCTTCAAGTCACAAGATATTTACCTGGACTACACTGACATTGAGTTTAACATAGCCCCAAGGCCCATGGGTTTTTTGAGAGAGGTGCTCCCTCAAGAGGGGTTGTCGTTACCAGGACAATGCCTAACAGAAAGAAACACGCGGTTTTCTGGGCAAAGAAAGGCAAGGTGGGGCAGATGATCCAGTACAGCCCTCAGTGAACTGAAGCCATCTGTCAGAGAGGTGGGGTTCTGCCACCCTAGCTACCTAGCCTCATTAGGATTCTTCCATTGGCCCCCGTTCCAAAGGGCAGGTCAATTAGATCAGTCGTTAGCATGCTAACGGAGGGCACTTCAGGACCATGGGCTTTGCCCTGTCAGCCAAAGCCCTGCGAGCATAGAGCAGACGCAACCACAACAGTACAGTCTCGTACATTGTAATCAGATGCAAAGCAGGTCAAGTGTATTTGCTTAAGGTTTTCTGGAAGTGTTTGTTTGTACATTCTACTTTACGTGTCAGTCACCCAGCAGAGGGAACTTTATTTTTTGTGACTAACAGTCACATCTAGATAGTTCTAGGTGGGACGAGCACACAGTACATGTTATTACTCAATAAGTTCACCGTACATGTTATTACTCAATAAGGCAGCAATCAGCAGAAACAGCAAAACAACATAAAATAAATAAAGACATCTTAGAATTAGCTTCACAAAAGGTAATGGTGGTGAGAATGGCGCTGTGGTGTTATTTGAGAGATTCTCTTTAAAAAAGGTAGGTTTATTTTCAAACTTCCCTTTGCTAAGCGGTTTGTACCTGGCGCCAAGCGGTATTTTAGATATTTAGGGTGTAAACAGAGCACCAGAAATCTAATATGTGGAATACCAAGCCATGCCTGACACATTCAAGTTAATGAGTTATGAAGTATCAATGTTAGTGAGTTGTCCAAAAATATGTTGACGAATGCAGCGGTACAGGCCATGTTCAACTGTAACAGAACCTAGCTAAACCAGACCACACTCCCACACTGTGGCAGGTCCAGTGATGCATCCAATGGAACCAGGTCCAGTTGAGATGGCTTTCTGCAGCCCCACTGGATTGTGCTGGCCTGCGCTATCTGCTAACGAACAAACAGTCAGAGAACATGCTAAGAAGTAAATATCTTTAGAGTAGTTTGTTCAGATCCCATTAACAACAACACATTGTCTTTGGCCAAATATCTAGGCCTCTATGGAACACTTGGGAGTCTAAATACAAACCCCAACTGTTCTTGGTCAATTGGCTTAAAGGGAGCATTTCTGATGGTCTGAATATTGTTTTGCCATCGAAGGGACATTCGGTCCAGGGTGGGGGTGAGAGACAGGGTAGGGGCCAGGGCTTGGTCTAGGACCAGGGTGGGGGTGAGAGACAGGGCAGGGGCCAGGGCTTGGTCTAGGACCAGGGTGGGGGTGAGAGACAGGGTAGGGGCCAGGGCTTGGTCTAGGACCAGGGTGGGGGTGAGAGACAGGGCAGGGGCCAGGGCTTGGTCTAGGACCAGGGTGGGGGTGAGAGACAGGGTAGGGGCCAGGGCTTGGTCGAGGACCAGGGTGGGGGTGAGGCGGAGGGGAGTGTCCCGACATGGAAGTCAAGATTCCTGATATCCAGACAGTTTGATCATTTCCCATAAGCGTTTAGGGAATCAACTAGAACCATTCCACCTCATCAACTCCATCAGAATCATATCCTACAGCTCAGTGCTACATATTGTACTGATCTATTACGAGCACAATGACACTGAAGAGGCTGTTTGGCAGGAACTTCTTTGGCTGTAATTCCAACTTGAAATCCAGGGTAATTCCACAGTAAAGAAATTGTGCTGAGAGATTTTCAGTTCATCTGAATCTATGCCAAAAAATAAATTTAATTCAAAGTTGAAAAATCATATAACTACACCAACTACATCCAAATATTTTTTTATTCAAAAAAATTGTCTATTTGTTTTCAATTAAAATAATGTTAAAGAACAAAACAACTAACATATTTAGGCCATCTCAACTTAAAAACATTTACTGCCCATGACTACATTAACTAACCTAATTTGCATAAATTATCCCTCAAAAAGGCATCCAGGTAGACACCAAACCAACTTCCAAATGTTCAAGCCATCACAACATATAATTCTTAAATGTAATAGGACTATAATTATTTTGTGTAATTTGCATAATTAGCATTAATTAATACTAAAACTGTATCCCTTGAACCGTCCTATCAGGGGACCAAATCAACATGGTTTCACCTGGCTTGGCCATCCCACTTCAATGTCGTAAACAATTTTTTAACCTAAGGAAGCTGGCAATGAACAGGCGTCTTTTCTAGTGACATTTCGTGTTAATATTGTAAAAACATTTCTTAAAAACTCTGGAACGCAGGTCAATCCTCTCAGTTTCTTTGGGCCAATATACCGTACAGCCTCCAAAAGCAGAGAGTAAGTGTGTGTACACGGGTGTATTGAGCAGGCTGGTCTTTCTGGAGCCCCCGGGCTCTCGGCTGTTCCAGCGGATTAGTCTCGTACGTGTCTATGGGGACTAGAGCACTAATGTGCACAGAGCTGCATGGATAAATAATGCAGCAGGACTCTGCAGCCTGGCCTTGTACAGCCAGAGCAACAGCACTCCAGTATCATGTTGCTACTGTGTCCGGCTGGCTGTGGTTCTCCTCCTCAACAAGCCCCAAACGCCATTACTGTGTTGACACACAAAGATGTCACATCGCTCAAATGACCGCTAGGCACTCAGGAGCAACGGGAAATACACAAAGAGGATATCTACAGCAGCCCTACTCGGGCAGTCGTAGGGAACCGTGTCTCTGTGGAGGCTAATGCGCGACCACCTTAGTGGCTGGTCTCACTGAGGGGAGATTAATTCATAGGCCAGCGCTCTTTAGAGATCAATATTATTTTCCCTATACAATGACATTACAGAAAAGGTTTATTGATGGCAGATCAATAAGATAGCGCCAGGAGACTGAAGGATTGAACAATCAGAGAGCGCCTAAGTCATTACCCTCTGGTCCAGCGCCCAATTGGCCGCCACGTACGTAACACAGACATAACGATCCGCCTCTTCATGGCCACCAGTGGATCCACCCAGCAGGCAGCAGCCCAGATCCCAGGAGAGGAGGAGCCCAGGAAATCGGAGGCGGCCAGGCTGCAGAGAAACCTCCACGCTTCAGCGACTCCTAATGGGCCTAGCCTAGCCTAGCCTAGCTGCTACCCAACCCACCAGAGAGACTGCGCGTTGAGGCGCGTGTCAAGGAACCTCTAGGGGAGTTCCAGCGGACACCAATCCACACTTATATCCGTCCAACCTAGCAGCAGCGTCAACATTGTTTTCTTTCGATCATAGCAGTTTGAGAGAACTTCCAATGGGAGACTTTGGAGAAGGTCCTTGAGGGTGGAGTGGTTTTAGTATGCCACAATGAAGCTAGTCATTGTTTTTAAACTGGGTGTTAGTGAGGCGGCTTGCTGTGCTTCTCCCCAATAAAATTAAGGTTAATCTCTGGAACGCTTTGTTGTCCTCGTTAATTTTGCCAACACTTCCAGATAAGCTGCATGAATGACATCTTGTTATAAATATGCCACTGTCTTCTGGCTGAATACTCCCCAACAATGGCATTTACTGATGCTTCAGCTTTTCCGAACCTGCGAACAAAGCGGGCCCTGTCCAAACAGAGCTGTACACTGAGCAATTAGTGTTGGGCCCCATTCACAAACCAAACCTCCATCTCAAAACGCATGTTCAGCTGCACTGGGATCCACCACCTACTTTGAATCCCTCTGCAACTTTCCACATCCTCTGGCTAGTATGGGAACATGACTACTGCACAGATGAATACCCAATGAGACGGCAGAAAGCAATCACATAGTAGAAAGGAGCCTGGCAAGGTATACTTCAGCCACTACAACCGTTAAACTTTTACACGGAATGATGATTACGGACTTTTCCTGAACCTGTATCCTACTAGGGTTTTCACTGGATTGTAATTTACACAAATACTTGACTCACTGATTGACTTGGAGGGTAAGGTTATGAGCTGGCAGGCCGGGTTGGGCAGTTGGCCACGTGTCTGCGTGGGGGGACAGCAGATGCCACAGGTTTAATCTGGAGAGTGCTCACGACCCCCCTCAAAGCCGCTAAGGACAGAGTGGGCTTCAAAGAACCAGACAGGAACCCCAGACAAGCCCCCGCCGTGCACCCTGCTTTTACACCAGCCAGGCCGGGGGAGGCAGTGGGAGGGGCCAGACCTCACTCCGACAACTCCCATCGGTTCCGGGGGGAAGGACTGGCTGACTCCCTAATTTTCTCATGGCCTGAATCTTTACCTACGTCCCTCAGCATGATTGTTTTTCCATACTGGACTGTAATGTGTAACTCTGGACATCAAGTCCCCACCAAACTCAACAGACACGACAGCTCAGTCCTACGTCCTCCCAACCCCAGAGACAAAACAGCTCAGTCCTACGTCCTCCCAACCCCAGGGACGACACAGCTCTGTCCTACGTCCTCCCAACCCCAGAGACGACACAGCTCAGTTCTACGTCCTCCCAAACCCAGAAACGACACAGCTCAGTCCTACGTCCTCCCAACCCCAGAGACGATACAGCTCAGTCCTATGTCCTCCCAACCCCCAGACACGACACAGCTCAGACCTACGTCCTCCCAACCCCAGAGACGACACAGCTCAATCCTACATCCTCCCAACCCCAGACACGACACAGCTGACCTACATCCTCCCAACCCCAGACACGACACAGCTCAGTCCTACGTACTCCCAACCCCAGACACGACACAGCTCAGTCCTACATCCTCCCAACCCCAGACACTACACAGCTCAGTCCTACGTCCTCCCAACCCCAGAAACGACACAGCTCAGACACATCAAAGATCTGGTAAACCCTAACATACTAATCACAACAGTGACCTTCTGACATATAGGTCTGGAGTACCAATAACGTTATATTATCAAATGGAATTAAACCTGCCCAGATTGATTTGACATGCAGGCCAGGGCGGTATCAAGTTTGCCAGAGAACCCACATCCCGATTAACCTGTCCAGTACGACCAGCTACACCAATCAGCCATGACGAGAGCCATACCGCTAAGCTTCACACCCTCTCTGCTCCCCGCCTTTCAGAGAACAACTGAATCGAATAAGTCCCATGGAAACGATTACCTGGCTCAAGACCAACAATGAAATAATCATAATGTATTGCACTCTACAGATAAATCCACCCTAAATCCAGAATAAATCTGTTCATCCGGCTGAGACGTAGGCCAACCAAACACAGCATTAGCAATGTCACTTGTGTTGTCACGGTCCCTGACAGTAGCAGAGTCAGCTAAATGGTTAATCTGGTCTCTCTGTCCTGTGTCCTAGTTAGTCAAACCTCTGTGTTTACAAGTTGACGTCCTGTTGAGATCATCATTTGCAGCAGTGGCCGGTTCACAGCAGAACATCTACTGTATAAATAGCCTTGGACTCCACCAGCGGCAGGGGAGGAAATAACAAATATGTCGACAATAAAGCCTTTCAATCTATACAACAGGATTACACGTAATGGTCTCCTCCTCTTCCTGCACGAAACAACATTACCGTAATGAGGTTCATAAAATATGAAGACTGCTGTGCTGTCTACAGCAGGCTCTGTTTATTTTCTCTCCGGGACAATATGAAAGGCTTGATTTTTCATCTGGTATTCCGACCGCGCTGGTGTCTGGCGCACACTTGTTGCCCTGTCAAAGTCAGCTCTCAGCTGTTTCCAAACTGTACTGGAAGGATTGGTATTTTACCTGGCATCCATCAGCTTGTTTGCACTCATGTGAGGGGTGGAAATACCTGATGTGTTCCAAGTAGGGCAGCAAGATTTTGATATAATATCTTATTTGTTTGGGCAACTATTGCAATTACGATTATGAATTGCATAAATAAAATGTGTCTAACCCACACACCTGATAAGTCACATCCAGCTGTGGTGCACACAGCCAATATTCCCGTAGAACAAGAGTAACGTGGGTTCGGTGCCAGTACATGTTGTATTTAGAAACAAACCTTTACGCAATTTTGGTTTATTCAAAACCAAACTAGGCTCCCCTGTTCTCAATGAAGGCATGAGTCCAGCCTATTGCAATAGCCAAGAAGCCTAGTCAGACAGTTGATGAAGGGTTTGGCTTATGAGACCGCTTGGGTGTACATCTTAAATCACCAAAGCTTTATTAAAAGATCAACAGTGTATAGATCCGTTTTATCTAGGATATATTATACATGCCCGGTCCCACTTTGGGCATGCATAAAACCCCCCTACCCACGTCCTACCCAGTTGGCAACAAGCCCTGCCCTCCAAAGTAATATCACGCAAGGTAGAAATGGAGGAAATCTTCTCATTTTATCATGGCTCCTCCAGTAATTTCTGACATTTCATGCCTGAGCACACGTTTAAAGCATCAGTGTATGTATGGGATTTTCTTCAAACAAAGTACAAGTATTTATAATAACAACTATTTTTCAACTATTTTTTTATTTGAAACACTGACTAGCTACTGAAAATAGATATCTTATTCAGTCAGAACATAAGCGTCCGATTGACGTTGGGACTGACTATTATCAACAACGTTTAACCGTAACCCTCGAGTGATCAGAAACAACTATATTTTGGGGGGCTTGTCTGTGAACTGAAAGTGAAATAGCGCTTTTTACCTGAGGAGTAATGTGTAGGGTAACAGGGAATGTTAAATAAACTCACCTCCACTTCACAAGTGAACTGGCTCCCATCCAGCATGGTCACATGACACATCGCCATCTTCACCTTCTTGGTCAGTTTCAGCGGCGACTTGATAAATGAATGCCCACCCTCTGGCTTCTGGGTCTCGTCCTTGTCTTTCTCCTCTTGTCCTTCTTCTGCCTTTATGTTCTCTTCTGTGGCACTGGCACTCTTCTCCTGGGATTCCTCTGCTGCTTTCTCCTCCTTTGCAGGCTAGATAGAAAATAACCAAGACGATCAGAGACAGAACAAAGCTTTCACATTTAAGTTGGCCATTTTTTACATCAGCAGCGATTTGTAGAAGACTAGACTAGTTCTTTTTAGTGCCGTCAATTCTGTCATCACTGCTCTGAAAAGCAAAACAGTATGAGTGTAGCTTCTATTGCAGAACACAGAACTTTAACTATCAGAACTCATGTTTTCCACTGGCTTAATCATTGCAGATGATGTCATTGGGTGGATCAAACTTAAAACGTAGAAACGGACTCGGGTTCAGCTGGAGCATCAACAAGCACAACAATAAGATGTTTCTCCTGCAGTCTAATAGCTAAAAGCGCTTCCAACGTAAAATTTAATGAAACATCTCTAGGAAGGATTAAGGAAAGGAACGTTCAACATTTCTATAGTACAAGAGAGCTACCATCTGAATTTTATAGGATATGAACAGACCTAGTTTCTAAGTCATCACAACCCCTAGCCTCTGAGCTACAGAGGAATAACCTTGGCAGAGACATCTAGTCAAGTGAAATAAATGGCACCAATTCCCCACGGCCCTTGCTTGGCTTGTCCTACTGTAGTTGAATCCAGTCATGTGATGTCAACTATGACACACTACTGTCAGCAAGCCAGAATCGAGAGGACCACCTTGATTAGCAGAGCTACAGTAAACAGCTATATGGGTGTCATCTCCCCGAGAATGATTGAATTGAACAACACAAGCGAAGATGCGGGAGAAACAACTGGGGACATGGTAAATATGGCCAACATACTCTTACCTGAGTGTCTGCACTGCCAGTTGAATGATTCTCCTCCTCTTTTTCCTCTGATGTCACTTCCTCTTTCGGTTCTGGCTCCGCCTCTTCGTTGACCTTCTCTTCTTTGACCTTTGGCTCGGCTGCAGCGGGTGATGACGTCTGCTCTGCCTCAGTCTTCTCCGCCTTCTCACCTTCTTCTTCCTTCACCTGGACCACACCTTCGTTCTCCTTCGTAACAGTCTGGCCCTCTTTGGGTCTCACCTGGCTCTGAGATTTCTGCTTCTTAAGCCATGGAGGGAGGAACCTGGAGATGCCTTTCTTCTCTGAGGCTGGTGGGGATGACGGGCTGCCCTCTCCCTCTCGTACTGTGATGCTGTCAGCAGGCTGGGCGTCGTCCTGGTTCTCCTGAATCTCCACGGGTACATCGGCCTCGTCTGGGCCCGGAGTGGGGCTCTCGCTGGCGGCCTCTTCGGCCTTGGCCTCGTCCGTCTGGTTCGTGGCAGGTGGTTCAGGTGCTTGAGGCTGCTCCTCAGCCTTCTCCGGCTCTTTCTTCACCTCCGTCTCAGATCCCACCTCTGTTGTCATCGTCCCCAGTCACACTGCATACAGAGAAACAGAGGAATACAGTTAAACCGGATAAAAACACCAGTGAAAGGCTCAACACCCATTGGTTTCCACACTACAGATGGTTATCAACGTTTACCTGGACTATTATGGTCTTGATAAAATCCTCAGTGCCTCTCGGTGACAAGCGTACTCTTAACATTACACTGCAACCGCAATATGGACGGAAGTAGCTTTGCACTACAGACTTAAATCCCCATGACAACAAGATTTAAGGCCAAAACACTCAGGTTCACTGCGCTGCACTACGTTTCACAGAGGAAGAGCCAGGTCAAAATCATGCTAGAATATTAGAGCAGAATGTTTGAATAGTGGTGTTACAAGTTTCCTGGAAAATACAAATCTGACAGATTAATTATTTTGGAAGCATCATGTTCCAGTAAGGAGGAGATAATCTCTGAAATGAAGTGGATAAGGTCCGCCTGGGAAGAACCAGGACGTGGGCAGTCACTATAGAGAGGTTTTCAATATATCAGATGATCTCTTGCTAAATCTGTGGATAACCTTTCTAGTGACATTGTGATTGTGTGGAAAACAACTTCTCAACCTCAGTGGAAACGGGTAAGAATGGATGAATCAACGTCTGCCACTCTGTGGTTTAGTCTCCATCAGTTATCCGAAGCCTATTCTTGTCACAGTCAATATGGGAGAGGACACCGTGTAATGGAATTCTCAGAGCTACGTTTTTATATAAAAAGGGAAAATGGCCACACACATGACCGGTCACCAGGCTATGAGGGAAACCATTTATGGGTTTTTCTTTTTTTTACAGCAGGTCATGTGAAGCACAAGTTCACACATCAGGGTTATCAAAGGAGGCAGCTGATAAGACTAGAGTATCTTTCAAAATGTAGCCAAGAAAAGGACATTCTACTATTATGCTATCAGAACTAAAAGCGATGAAGGACACATTGGTAGGAAAATGTAAAAGAATAAATATACAAGAACACTCAAAGCTTCTTCAATAAAGACATCTGCTAGTTATTGAATGACATTTCTGCTAAAACAAACTGGGTAACTATCAAAAATGGGGCAAAGATAGCCTGCATTCTGGCCACAGGGGAGTTACTAGCTCGGACATTCAGTTGCATCATGGCCTGGCCACCCCAGCAGACTGCTGGCTAAATCCCGTGTCGGCAAACGTCCACGCGTCAACAGAGTTCGTGAAACACTGTAACACGTCAAAAACAATCAGGGTCCTTCTCAGCAAATACAAAATGGCCTCCCTCCGTGCCAACTACTGTCATGTGCTCACCTAATGCCATCAGATATTTTCTTTTAAGAGGCTAATACCGTCACAGACAAAATCCAGCAGAGCGGAAGTCGTCGCCTCAACTATTTAAAGCCTGCGTGTGAGTGTGTGCACGCTCTTCACCTCCAGCCAATGTGGATGTATTGACTGTAGGACTCATCTCGCATCGTACCATAAACTTTACATCACTACATTCTGCTGACATTTAACTGATTATGCATAGAAGATCAAAGTACACAGATGTCTGGCGAAACCATTAAGTCATGTTCCCAATGAACACACAACAAACTCTTCCCTCTTGATTACTCTATGATTTCAGGTGGTCCAAGATCAGGCGAGAGCACTGAGACTGGCTAACTGATAACATACATCTGTCCTTTCCCACACAGCGCATTAAGCAGGACCCAGTCACGCCTCAGTCTTGGCTTTCACCGCGTATTTTTTACTACTCTCCAGCCAGGACATTCAAGGGATCTTTCCCCACCCTCTCCCTTACATTCCCACACTGGTACAAAATAGGACTTGCAAGCTCTAACACAGGCCAACAGAACCAGGACAAAGACATCTCCAACCAGGTGCTCAAAACTGCATGAGGGCTGACTAAAAATGTAAAATGTCCCCATATTATCCAACTAGCTTGAAGTGAGCCCTTTACCCGCCCATAACCTTCCTAAACGGATCAAATGAAGTGTTTGTCATAACTAATGTATCTTGGCAAATTCATCTGTTACCTCTTAAACTGGTATCTATTGCATACAAAAAAAAACACGTCTCACCCCACAGAAACCCTGGGAGCTGAGAGAAAGTGTAACCCGCGGTTTGTTGATTTTCTTGATCACCTTCTTTAAAGCAGGTGTGCAGCAACAGTGCAACAGAACTTGTAGTGTTTTGAAGGTGTTGTTAGAGCTTCTTTAGGCACGATGCCCCAGCGTGCTGCTGTGCTGTGAGGCAGGCAGGCAGGGGAGTGTCTGCGCTCCACAAGGCACAGCAGAATGGGAATGCACCGGCTTCAAAAGCATCCGCAACAGGCGGCCTTTCATCCCCCCCATCCCAAGACTCAACACGCCACCCCACCCTGCCACGCCCCCTCGCCCCAAAGGGCGAGCGAATGCTACACTAAAAAGGTTGCCATAGCATCGGTTGCGGCACGTATGTCGCTGTTTTATCATCATACACAGGTGACCTATTTGGATGTATCAAAGCAAAGCAGTCTCCGTATGTCAGACGTATGTCTCCCTTTGTGAGAAGAATACCTCCTGAATACCTCCTGAATACCTCCACTTGCTGCTGCGGATCCCTGTCCGCATGCACAGAAGGGGTCACCCACAGAGTACCTGCATACAATGGAAAGTCACATCTCATAATAACACTCAACGACTCACAGTGACGCGCCAGGGAAAGCAAAGACGAGATGGCAACAACAGAAGACCACGCCTCTCACTGATTGGTCCAAACACAATACATTAATTGACCGACAGCCGGGAATTGACTAGCGGAAGTCAATTGGTACGCGGTTCAAATTCCAAAGCAGAATATTCTGTTCATCACCAAATCAAGTTAATCTCATTATGAGTTCCAGGAATGATTGCTCTCTTTGTATGCCACTAAACTCAAATCAGCTGACCTCACGTAACGTCAGAGTGAACGGCAGATAAACGACTAGAAGGCAGCCCCAGCAGTGCCGGAGAGGCAGCCGGAGTACCACCACAGAAAGCCGGTGAACAGCTATGATGCAGGACTCAAGGTGGAATCGGTTTCTGAGCAGCAACTTACCGAGATATCCCCCTCCCTGACAGCTGACACGGACCTGTCCTTTTCCTGTCACCTTCCCGTGCTCTGTTCCAGCTGATCAGCGTCCTGCCGCTCGACACGTTGTCATAACCGCACTCGGCACCAAACTCAGGGTGACAGCCAGACACAGAGAAAAGCGCACCAGAAAGGGAGGGAGGCAATTGCGGCTGAGAGAGAGAGCGAGCGAGCGGAGGAGGGACAGAGGCAAGGCAGACCCCACCCCACCCCACCGCCAGTGTTTCAAGAGGGGTTGTTAATGGGCTCTCGCTCACACTTTGCCCGTCTCTCTCCACTCAACGACGACAATGGTCAGATTCTCCACGGACGACACGCGCATGCGTTCATTCCATCTTGCGAACTGTAAAAAAAAAAAAAAATTAAAAAAAACTGATGGCTTTGGGACATTTTCCAGAGCAGCGGGTAGAATGTATAATTGACACGGTGCTGATGGTAAGTCCTATTGGGTTAGCCCAAGCGTTCAACAGTCTCAAAATAGGTCTGCACAACAGCCGATAGCCAAGCACACACATCAAAACGCATACCTGGATTTGGCCTTGAACACTGGATTTTAAAGAGCGCTGACAAGCTTGTCCTTCAAGGGTCAGAGCGGACACACCGTTCCAGACAGCAGCCCAGAGGTTGGCCGATCCTCAGCTACCCACATTGTCACCGCAACGTTCCAAAACACCATGTTAGAATCGGTATCCCGGTGTAAGTGCTATCCCCACACATTGGGAGACAGGTGAAAGGGTCCCAGTCATGCTTCTGCAAACAGATGGGTATCCATGTGCATGAAAGCCATGTCTCGGACACGTTGCCCCAGAGAAGGGCGCGAGGAGGCTCAGTGCATTCCTGAGGGATGGGCCCTCTGAACGAAAGGCTGTGGCCCCCGTTGTGCGCCCAGCGAGGAGGTCCTTGAGCGAGATCAAAGCCGCGTGTCCGTTGACGGCGGGATAACAAGGTGACTGATGGGAAGGGACGGTACCATCACGGCAGGGATCCCCACCACAGGATTAAACTACTAGAGGAACCCCCAGATGCCCCAACGAGTGTATATCCAGCAGACAAAAGGGGTTGATAGCCCGGGTCTCATGGTCCGAGATCTACATTTTCTCTTTCATTTGACTCTCATGGCAATTGTATCAAAGCATATTATGAGGGTAACTAACTTCCATCAAACAGCCAGAGGACATAACAGGTACATCATTTAATCCATAAACAGTTAAAAAATAATATTTCACCTCTTTCAGAACACCTTTGGGCCTACAATCAGATGATAGAAAAAGTTTCATTCATTAGAATAGAACCAACCAGCCAGAGACCACAGACAAGCATATGAGATGTGCATTACTTTACATAGTTGTTGATAACTTCACATTTCAAGTTATTTGGCATATACTGAGAAACAAGCCAAGAGAACGTTCTGGGCTTGGAATGAGGGATATGTGCAATCTTTTAGTGTCCCGATGTCAAGAAGTTTGATCAGGGATTCTGATTAAGTATTTAATCGCATAGTGTTACCATTATAGCAAAAACAACCAAAGTTATCTGACTTGGGTCAATCTGAAATTACTCAACAGAAGCTTACGAAGAAAACATTCAACCCCAGTTTTGACTTCATCAATCAAAATCCAATAAAAACTACAGCGCTGGCACTTCAAATGTGTTAAACGGTATTTTGTGAAGAACACATCTGAAACAATTCATGTAGGCTATTCCATTTGGAATTTGAGTTGCCAGCTGTGTTTGCAGCAGTAACGGTCTCTCATGGCCGTCTGCTTCATCCGATGTGATACAACCCGTGAGCTACAGTACGTTACAGAATCTCAATCCCCATTCAAAAGTCAACATCCTGTTCAGCACAGTGATCTCTTTTGTGGCATCCCGAATTCCTCCAATAGCAGCCGCGCATCCCCGGGACACTGACGGAGTGACCCCTACAGTGGTCAGGTGCATGGGTGCCCACAGACATAAGGACCAATCACTGTCCGTTGTTGGCATACCACTTGACCAACCGCGGAGCCTTAAAGGCCACTGACCACACACAACAACCCTTCTGGGTGGCTGTAAACAACCACGCCTCCTTGACTCGTGATGGATTCGCAATAGGGAACGGTGACTTGAAAGAGTTACCTTCCGGCCTTCATACTGTGTATGTCTTAGTGTCTAGATAGTCCATCCAGGGGCCTACACTGTCTAACTATGTCTCCTTCCCAACAGTCATATGATATAAATTGCATTCAGTTTAACTCCAGCCAAATACAGTGGTAGCCAACTAATGCTTCTTCACCAAATCTGGAAACAAAATAAACAAGGCAGTAAACAGCAGACCTAAAGGGAATATAACCTAAGTATAACCAAGTCTCTGCAATATTTTTGGTTTCATGACTTACATGGGAAAGCTGTTTCTACAAAAGTGGGAGGGTCTTCATCTCGGTCATGTCACTGTATTGAGAACAGTGGTCACCATGTCAACGACACAGTCTACACCCAGTCGAATGGCTTTGGCTAAGGACACTTAACATAGCGTTTGGTCAGATAGACAGGTCCAGGAGACAGTGCTGAATGCAGAAGTCATCAGCTACAGCCATCGTGGTCAAAGCAACACACCATCGGTGTAATGCAAAGAATCTCCAAAGTGTGAATGGATTACGCTGATGTCAAGATAGACCTTTACTATATATACATATAGCACTGCGTTAGCCATGTTCCTCTCATCCCCAGTGGTTCTTCATCCCAGACATAATGACATCCTGCCACAGGCAGGGTTTTGCTGTGGCTGTGGGGAAGGGATCCAGAATCAGAGCAGATCACTTGACCTCAGTGACAAGCTCAAATACATAAATCCATACGGTGTGGGTGACTGGACAAGTTCTGAAAAAGGTTCCCTCGCTGTAGGGGGCTGTTCACCTGCTGCAGTTGGATTGTGACCCAAACTCAAACATGGCCGCGTTGTGAACACAGCATCACAGTGGATCGATTTCATCAGCACACTTCCTGCTTCGTGTTGGTCCGTTCAACCCCTGAAGTATTTGGTTCCTGTTTCTTACTGTGACTCAGTCGTTGCACAATTTGTTTGATCGTAGATACTTCTATTGCACTGACCTCAGTCCAGAGATCCGACCTACGGTCCAGAGTCACAGCTTCCACCATGCCCTGTTTTAGCCCCAGCTTCAACCACGACCTGTTTTAGCCCCAGCTTTAACCACGACCTGTTTTAGCCCCAGCTTTAACCACACCCTGCTTTAGCCCCAGCTTTAACCACACCCTGCTTTAGCCCCAGCTTTAACCACGCCCTGCTTTAGCCCCAGCTTTAACCACACCCTGTTTTAGCCCCGGCTTTAACCACGCCCTGCTTTAGCCCCAGCTTTAACCACGCCCTGTTTTAGCCCCGGCTTTAACCTGAGCCCTAGCCAGGGATTTCATCAGCCTGTTCAGAGAACCCACAGCCATCCAAGCACAATCCAGAAGGACTGCAAAATAGATGTGCCACAAGCTTAAACTTTTCGGTGGAGATATCATGAAAAGGGAGATGGCTTGACTGACAGCCGGCAGTCAGTCTGCATTCAACATCATTGAAGCAAGACAACCAGTTTTCAAATATATTTGCCCCTAATTACATAGTAGTTTTGTAAACCAACAAAGATGCAATCTAAAGATTTTGGTTAAAATTACACTAAAAGGTCAGAATTCTACAATGATGGTTGTATAGGTAAGGTACAGTAATAAAACAATCCAACACAGAATCACACCTGTTTAATCCAGGCAGCTGTGGAGTCTAGAGGAGCTGTTATTATGGATTAGTGGGGATTCACTTGAGGACTGATGATGTCACGGCTGATAGTCACTGGAGGCCGTGGGCTCAACCCCAGAGAGGACCTCAGAAGAAAACACATCTGGGTTCTAGAGCACAGACAACATTCCACCCAGGACTCCCACCCAGCAACAACAGGCTGGAGCCAGAGGTTCTGATCCAACTCTGGGCTGGACCCTGAATATGTCAGCCCCCAGAAGCAAAGGAAAATCAGCATGATGAAGTAGCTGGGCAGGGACCGACTGGGATTAATCTAATCTTCCCTTTAAAATGCGGACCAAACCCGTACAGAGAAGCCCTTACATTCAGCTTGATGGGAGAGCAGACTCACGTTGAAACAATTAGAAAATGTTTTTGGATAGGTTTAAGCATAGCCCAGGGACATCCTTCAGCACTAGGGCTACGTGACACTAACACCAACAAACACGGTCATCAGAGCGGCGTATGTAAGTTACCTGAAAATGTCACCTGTACAATGTGTCGAGGTAGCACAATCACCTGAAAAAAACAAAGCCATCCATCTGCCGCACCTAGAAACTACACTATTTTGGTGTCAAAATACTCAATAATCACTCCTTTCACATTAAACCGAGGATTACAGGATTACATAAAAACAAATTTAAACTCTGATTTGTTTTGCACTGTAAGCCAGCTCTGTGAAATCACGACTTTGTGGCCATCTAACAACACTGACCTTACGATAAAGATACCAAACGCTGGGTTAGACACTTGATGTCAGCAATGACAAATTAATTGAAATGGCACCCATCTTAGTGAATATGTGGGAAGACCGTTTGTTTATTTATATATTAAATACAAAAAACACAAGGCTGTTGCACCTTGGGCCGGCACCCTGTTCAAGACCATGGATAGCCCATGTACATACCGTGGCTGAGTGACGGGCAAATAATGATGCAGTATACCATAACCCTCTCCTGCCATTGACCGGACAGAATTGTCATAATGAAGACTCTCGTGTGGAGCAGGAATCAGAGAGCTGTTTAAACAGCGATAGAGCCTGACTGCTCGCTAGAACACCACTCCTTCGTCCTGTATTCATTCTGAATGGCTGAGTGTTCCAAAATCGAAAAATACAAAGATTCATAACTGCCCATTGTCCCTCTCCACGTTCCCTTATTCATCTCCCATTAGTGCAGTGATGCACGGAGACAGGCCCTCCCGAGAGGTCACATGGGTCCCCACGTGGGGACCTTCTCTACCCAGGAGCACAGGGGATCCCATGGAAACACACCACAGGAATTACTTTGGAGTTGTACATTAGAGAGCTTAAATGAAAAACAAACGATACCTTTCTTTTAACAGGGTTAAAGTTAATGAATCAAGGACGAAGTGGGAAATTCTGGATTAGGTTTTTAATGGTTTATAAACATTTCTATTATTGGCACATTCTCAGTCACTATCTGTAGCTATGGCTATGAAATCTGGTTTACAAACGGCTTTCTTCTCCACTAGATGGTGAGCCTAACGCAGTAATGATATGCATCTTTCAGTGAAATGTTAAGACCTGTCATGGCAGTTTTTTGGGTAAAACAACTTCATATGAGAGCGGAGATGACATCAGCATCGAATAAGCCTGTTCTGCCTGGCCAGCTCTGTCATGGTGATAGTTAGGGGTCATGTTTGTTCCCAGAGAAGGAACCATTTGCACCTCCTGCAATCTGCACCAAACAGCCTAGTGACCTTTGCCACTGCAGAGCAGGCTGGGGGCAACAGGAAGTCTGAAGCGGTGACACATTCCATCCTTCCCAGTCAACTCGGCCATTTCCTCAGTCTCTTCTCCTAATCCCCACCCCTCTTCCCTTTATCTCTCCCTCCCCAGCAGAACACACGGTCCTTTTGTCTCACGAAAGGCTATGGAAACCAGAGTGATGCATTTCACAAAGAACAACCTCAACTAGTGTATAATGTACTTTGATTCTTTCATCAACTCAAAATGCACTAAACAAGGGTTATGTGAAACCCCAAGCTGTGTTTACTGTTTGAAGGAAATTCAACCTTCATCTTTTGAGCTCAAATTTCCACACTACAAACACACTGAAATCCTTCAGTGGCTTAATCAAGCTGCTTAGGCAAATCAATCCAGCTCAATACCTCGGTTAATGAGAGCAGTCAAGCACTTCCTTCTATTTCTCCTTAGCCGGGGGGCTGAGAAGGAGAGCTGTCCAAAATATATGCTAAGGGGGATATAGCCTCCTCGGTTTACATAAAGCCATCACCTAACAGCGGATTAAAGACCTTGAGGATTCCTCCATTTGGCACAGCCGGCTTGTAGTGGAGGAATAAACAACAAGGCGCTGTGAACACAGCTCCAATTAGTATTCCATGGGGGGACCGCCAGAGGAGACCCTCGGAGGGAAGCGGCTTTACGCGCCAACCACTGACATCGACGTACGGAGGTGGAAATCAGCGGGATCAGACGTTTTCCTGATGGAAAAACTACGATCGACCCAGGCCATTCCCATGATCCTCCAGTAGTGCTGTCCCCAGTCAGCAAACAAGTGGGGCTGCTCTACCCGGCCCTTTGTTTATACAGCTTGGGGCTATATCACTTCTCCACCACCATCCTACGGGACCCCCAGCAACAGACCCTGGCATGTAAACTACATTGGGACGTGAAAAGGACACTGCCATTGGGAGCAAACATCGGCGCCTCGGACTCCACTATTTGGGCAAGCTAAATTTCACCAAACTTCGCCCTATCTTTGAAAGCTACAACAAATACATCATAAAAGTGATTATTCTGCGCTGGCACTGGGAATTTCCCGGGACCTTACGATATGACAATATCACCATACTGAGTTGCGGTTATGAACACTGATTCTCACAATTAAATATGTACTGTGATTGTATTGCAATTCTCTATCCCAAACATAGTTCTCACCATACAAATACGTTAGAGGGGACTTGACAGTGACATGAGAATATTTGTTTGGTTCAGTCCAAGGAAGTGCTAGAAAAGCTTCTTCTACTTTGCAAGAGAAAGAATATCCCTCACCATGGGTTAAAAGCCTGTAGAGCCACACAGCATTAAAACCAACCCAATTGGAACACAATGTCCCAGGGGTGTATTACATTTTAAAAGAATGTAGCCTTCTTTTTTCTAAAACAAATTTGCCTAAATTCCAAGACAAGAATAATTTAATCCAAATTAGCTCTGTACTTTTTTGACATGGAAAATGCTACAAAATTGGACTCCTGCAGATAATCTCTTTTTAACTATGTTTGGGAGAGAGCCAAGCCACAGGCACTCAAAGGGCAACATTTATTTGATTTTTTTCATAGCAGGACACTTGTTGGTGGATGTCAGACTCCTTCTTTCCTGAATAATGAGCAGAACACTGTATTTATTGTGCCATTCAAAAGGCTGATCTCTTATCTCAGAAGTTGCGCTATAAAGGCATGGTTGCTTAGCCTACTACCCGAGCAAGTCATTTCTGGTCACGGTTGACTCTTGTTTAGTGCTATCAATCAAGCCAGCTTGTTGCAGTTCACTTGAGAGAATTGCCTGGCACTTTGAAGGCAGCAGAATCAAAAGCATTGTGTTGAAATGGAAAAACGTTTGATATAAAACGATACGAATTAACAGAGTTGGTGGTCTACTGAGATGGTGATCATTACTTGTTGAGTGATTCCATAGGAGCCTAACCCGTTGTGACAATCTCTGAAAAAACAGTGACGGGATGCTGGGAACACAGGACTCTAAACGTGGGATGTTCCCATAACCCTTCCGAATGGTTAAGCAATCTCTCTCACAGTGTGCACTAGATTTAGGAGAGGGCAATGTAGAGAGGGGTCTGTTCCAACAGGAAGCTCACCACAAGACAGAATGGTGAACTCCCCACCATACCTACATCCAATAACAATCTGAGATACATACTCGTAGTGACAGTACGGCGTTGACGTTTGGGAGCTCCGGTATTTCTTCCTCTTTTGCAACAATTTAAAATTGGCATATCAGTCTTTGATCTGACAGCTGGCAGTGGTGCCGATCTGAAGAATTTTAATAGTCAGCAAGACAACTTGAAAGCCTTTTCTACCGGGCTTTCTGAGAACACAGGTTCACGGTGACGGCTATATTTACCCTCCAACAATCATAAGTCCAACCACCACCAACACGATGGGCAGTGGGAAAGGTCAGTGAAGAGGATAACAGACATCATTTAATCTATGGTAAACCCAGACAGAAGGAACCGTGGAGGGGCTAAACGAGGAAAGAACCATGCCACCTTGTATCTGGTTGTTACTTGAAAGAGCTAACTTGAGCTAATGCCTGAAGTGCATGAGTAGGTAGGTTGCAGTTTTTCCCGCCGATGCTCTCATATGGTAGTCAGATCTGTTGCCTTCAGTGTCTTTAACCTCATAAAGCTGATGGAAAATGAGCCAAGAGTTAACCTTAAACAATAGTCCAACGCTAAATCCCTTATGGTATATTACAGTTTAACATTCTATGAACAAAACAATGTTCATAGATTGCTGGCTGACTGCATGTGTTCAACAGACCTCCAAGAGCGCTTCGGCCAGGGGCTTGATAATAGCACAGCAAATCAAAATTGTACGGAAACTGAAACTGTGCTTGAGGTATGATTCCCCATACATATATATTACGGAAGCCAAATTACCTACAAACCCCCTGGATTAATCACACTCATATTTATTAATGGAGCAAGCCGTAGACCTTGTTCAACTACGCGCCAAAGGAACACGGCATTCTTTCTAAAAGTGGCTTCGCATTTGCCTAATAAAAGCTTAATAAACTTCAATAGCTAGCGGTTCAACAATTCAACCGGACTAACCACTTACATACAATAGGTTAACTACCAAAGCTACTGCACGTTGTGACAAAGCACTGCAGCATCACACAATGACCCAGTGTCCAGTGAACGGCCACGCTAACCACTATCTGCAATAATGAGATAAGCAACCCTCAAATAATTAACCATGTCTCATTAGAATGTCTGAACCAACTAGCTGCACAATGAGGCACTGTGTTCACTTTCATCTCCAACAACTTCAAAGTTATTTGCATTCTACTTACCGATGACTCATCAAGGATGACTTAGCAAGGCATCTATTATTATGAACATCGAGAGGGTATGAACATTTCTAAAGGACGTTTAGAAACAACGCTCTTTGGCAAAATAGGGCACCATTTAGAGGCCGGCTCTCCTCTGGCAAACCCAGGGCTCCAGAAGAAGACACATCAACATGCATGGACGGACAGCACACTTCATGACAGATTACCTGTAATCTGGACAGTCAGGATTTACATTGTGTTATCTGTTTTACTCAGATAGAATTTTGCTGGGCCTGCGGTTCAGAATAAGGTTTCACCTGATATATCCAGTTTAATAATGGTTAAAATAAAATAACTAAATACTGCAATTATATTGTTTTCAGAGCAAAAAAGTATGTATCATTCAAACTGTGACAACCATATGCCTCTACTTTTACATCTTAAAACACAATGCATTCCTCTCAAGGCCGTTAAAGCAATTTCTTTAATGCAGGAGGTGATAGGGAAAAATGTGATTACGGTTTAAGTTAGGACAGGGCGTGGCTACCACTACTCTTTTTGAGGTTTTATTTACACTTGGCTCTCTTCCAATACAGCTTGTCTTGCCATTTAGCAGTGTAGAATTGAGAAGTCCCTTTGAGCTTATGGGAGCCATCTGTCGTTACGTGATTGTATCATATGGATTTGGTTGGAAGTGTCACACAGATGCAACAGAGACCAGAGAGGCCGAGGGAGGGAGAGGCAGGGAAATAATACTGAAGACACAGAGACCAGATGGAAGAAACAGGGTAATGATACAGTTACAAAGACACCAGAAATGGATGGAGATAGAGAAGGTCAAAGAACATAACAGTAACAACTAAATATTAAATAAACATGTAATATGAGTACGCACATGATAATAGTTGCCAACCATCCTACAGCAAGATGGCGCCATGGCATCGGGAGGGTGGCTCTCGCAGTATAACAATATAACAAAGGTCATGGACTCCTTGTTTAATAACTTGACCACACGTTTTTAAATGAAATGAAAACATTAACTAAAGCTAACGTTCGCCGTCATGTGTTGAATTATAAATAAACGTAGGTGCAGTGGCGCTAGCTGCACGTGTCGTTTCTCCAAGCATGTCTACGCTCTAAAGCTGGCATCAAATTATTAGAGAGATTTAAAGAACGCAAAGTTATGGATCTCACACGCTTATTCATTACAAAGTTTAATAATGCAAACGTAACGATTGCGGGTAACTTTGACAGGCAAGCAAGAATTCATTTATTTTCGATGAACTATGCAGTATCCGCTCGTGCTGCTAACACTGGCACGCTATCCTTCCTAATTTAGTAATGTACTATAATAATTTACTCCCGAATTTACCCGAGCTAACAAATATAGTTAGATATATCATAAAGCACATAATGTTCGCCATCTGACAAGGCGGGGAAGTCAAAAACTAGCTAAGTTAGCTAAACAAACTATCAGGATCTTCCAAACGAAGGTAACGCTAGTAATAACGGGACAGTACAACAAAGTGTTCAACATTAACTACAGTACACCTCATGCTTGTATGAGATGATTAAGGATTACTACTACAGTACATGCTTATATAAGACATGCATGTTGCACAAAGATAATCTGATTTACAGAGCAAGCCAGCTGTCTTTTTGTACATTTCGGGTGGCATTTGAGAGAAAAAAATAGTGAATGAATGGATTAAAAAGTAATCGATTTTAATCAGCTATACCACTCAGGTAGCTAACGTTACATATGACTGAAATGTGGGTAATTCATAAAACGACCCTGGCAGATTACATGCGCGCAAATAACCGAACACAGGAGCAAGGAACAGATGGAGATGCTCCAACATTTACCATAAATACTGGCGTTAACAGCCTGTATGCTTGTAGCTTTTAACGAACTACCTAGAGACACGCATTTTAATATCCATGGGAATGTACACCACTGCATTGCAACATTATTCAACTTTGGCTGGCTACAAGTAGCATAGAAAATGGTTTTACGAGCACTGATTAGTTTACCTCAGATATCAATGAATATATTATTTGAGCAAATTAGACAGCACCGTCTTACCTAATGCAGTTCCGATGAGATAAGAAAAACGTTTCGAACGTGGTCTCGTGACAATGTGCTCTAGAGTCAACCTCCTAAAATCACAAATTGAAATTCCCAGACCAAAATCTGCCTGGAGAAAAAGCCAACTCAGTCGATCGTACGCTAGCTCCGCCCAGTACAAACAAAAACATGTGCTTCTAAAATATCATTGGTTTAGCCAATGTACAGGTATTAGACAATGCAAAGTGATTGGTTCCTTCGACAGTCATTGTACATGTTGTCGTTTTCTATGGCCTACAATCATGTGCGTCGTGGAAGTGTTCCGAGTGGTGAAGTGGCTCCCACTACTGAAAATAACTTGAAATTGCAATGTTTACAGTAGTAGAAATTATGATACCGCGATATTAGGCTGGCATTTTTCTTTTCAGTTTCAGAGACAACACATAATCATTTTGTCAAAATAAGACTAAACAAGTAACCTAATTAAGTATCACACAATAGAGTAAGGTGTTTAAACAAAGGCAACAGCTGAATCAGACATGTATATATCAACAGCTTTACTTGGAAAAAAATGCAATAGCAACAATCATTGGCACTTTCTGTCAGATGTCCATTACGGAGGAGATACTCTGTTTTGGGCACTGGGGATCAATAGATTCTTTAAGGCTAGGTGATTAATTATTTCATCTTTGTAGTATAATGGAACAATGTCCCTGACTTTGTTAAAAACCTTGTAATGACATGCTAACAGGATTGGATAACAATTCAAATAAGAGTAATCCTAATGAATTTAATGCAATTCTTTTTTCTCACAGCAAAGTAAAAGTAACAACCAACTCACCATCAGAAGATGAACATAATCCCAGTCAAGAGGCAGATCCATGGATACATCCAAAGCGATTCAGATGCAAAACAAGAGCAAAAAGAGAATTAAGCCTATCTTGGATTCAGCTGATATTTTTTATGTATTCAGGGCTTGTGCAAGACCAATCATTGGACCTTAAAACCTGTAGAAAAGAAGAAATTACGTACCTTAATAGTTTTGTTCTGTTTTAGCCACAAATGATCAATCACAGACACTGAAGTCGATTAGCACATGTAACTGATACTACCAAGGAATCAAACTGTCCTGTCTTAACCACCCAGCGTTGTTGCTCCTTGTCAAATCTAAGAACATGGTGGCTGTGCAGATGTCCCCAGAGGGATTAGTTTCAAGAATTATCACAATCCACCATCTGGCCCGTAGGTATCAAATGGAAACCTAAAACAAGTGCATTCAAATATACCCTGGCTGATTTACTCTTGTATTGCAGAGAGGTTGCCCTAGGCTAATGTCACCTGTAGTACATGAGCTATGTCAGGTTCATGTTGGTTGAGGCAAATTCCATTGAGGTGAAAATAGATCTTGGTCTGCTCACCAATAAGGAGGGCTGTGTCCAAAGTAACAGTGGATTAAGAGGAAGAAATAAGTACTTGGAGCAGGGACTGTCACACATAAATCCTCTTGATGCTAATTTAGGACTGAGCTTTGAACACTTCCAGCATGGTTCAAAAGCCACTTTTTTTTAAGACAGTGGTTCCACAGCCATTGTGTCCCTACGGATTGAGATGACAGCAACTGCTGAATATCTAATCTTTTCCTGCAATAACCTCACTATAATATCATGAATACCTTTTAATATGTAGGATGACAATGCAATGTTCAGGTCTAGTGAATAACAGGTGGGGTCATTGACCAGTGATCAAACTGAACGACTGGAATGTACCTTGAAAACCTGATAATCAATACACACAGCAAAAAAGTATAAAGCTTTGAGATATGTCCATTTCCAGAATATTATAATGTAAGACTTTACAGTATGTATAACACATGCAAGGCAACAGTTTTTGTAAAAATAGTGGTTCTACAATAACAACTCTAATTTAACAATCCACCACCATTTAATATGAAAAATGAATAAACCTAAATATGCTCTGTAACCCAATACACAAATCTTGGACTTGAAATCCTTGAAAGAGCTTGGAGCAAGCAAATGCTGTTTCAAATTCTCACCCACCACAGAAACTTGTACTCAAACTTACGTGGGCACCATCAAGGGTTTGATGGGGAGACAAACACTCCAGGCTTCCACCAGCCTGCTTTTGTTTAGTTCAAGAACAAGTCACCAAACTGGTCTGTTTATTTAACCTGTTGACTTTTAGTTAGGGCAGGCATCTCATCACAACCTGAAACAAAATCCCATGGTGTAAAGTTACAGAACACAAAAGCATGAGGGAAGCACAAACATGAGCCTATTTTCTTTGTCCTGCAAATAATAGCAGTTTGACTGAGGAGATGATATTAAAGAAGAAGGGATTGGGTAGTATTTCTCATAGATGGTATGAACTTTTACATAAATTAAATGTTCATCTTTAGTACTGAATAACTTCAAGATATATATATATATATATATATATATATATATATATATATATATATATATAGATAGATAGATAGATAGATAGATAGATATACACACACAGACACACACACACACACACACACACACGCAATAAGGTGTCTCGGGTGTTTGTGATATATTGCCAATACATCATGGCTAAAAGCTGTTCTTAGGCACAAAGCATTGCTGTGTGCCTAGTCACAACGCTAAGCCATGATAGATTGGCCATATACCAGAGCTCCTTGTGCCTTATTTCTTACATACTACACCAATATACCACACCCCCTCTGTCTTATTGCCTTAGATTTTATACATATCATCAGCTAAGCAGCATTTAGGATTCACAGCAACTAGTTGATACTATTGAATATCTTTATATCTATTTATATTTTTAGGTCCTTGGTCATATCTGTGTGCTTTCAATAAAATGTTCTGCACCATAGTGAACGTTCAAGCAAACTAAACCTATGAGTTAGACGTTTGTGCTATGTTCATTTAGAAATAGCTTTTCCCCACTGCATTTTCAACTTGATTTTGCAATATAAACAAATCTTTGCAAAATAATGCACTGGATTTAACTGTTGGTAAAATGGTGAATAAAGTTGTTGTACAATACTGTATGTGACCACAAACAGATCTGTTTGTTTTAACATACGGTAATGTATATCAACTTTATTAACACCAACTTAATTATTATATAGATACGTTATCTGTTTATTATTATTTAAGTTATAATTTAGTTCGTGTCAGTTGGAGTTCTACTGTAAAGGTTATAATTAACAGCACAGCATCTGTATTATGCCATGTTATGCTAAAATTTTATTATTGCTTAAATAAAACGGACACGTTACCAAAATGTCCAAAACAGCACGAAAGTCATATGACAGCTGTAACTTTCGTTAATCAGAACCATAAGCAATTCAGCATTTTGATCTTTTTGAGATACCGTAGTACTGGTTTACCGCTGTATCAAAGATATGTATAGTCTGTAGCACTAACCCAAGATGCCCACAAGTTGTCGAATCAAATGGAAGGCTAGTGAAGCCGAGTGGGAAGAGTTTTGTATTGGAAAGAAGGTGAGCAGGGCACGAACTACCGAGATTCTATTGGCCAATATTGGCGCGTTCTAGCAAGTTTCTGTTAGGAAACGCCTATTCTGTGAACTGCGCGTATTCAAGATCTCAATTCGCTCAGCATTTCTAATGGGCACACTTTTTGGCAGAGTGAAGTGTAATAACCATAGTCCAATATTTTTGCGACATATTTCAATTTCAGTTTCATCTACAAGAAAATCGACCGAATGTCAGGCCATTTGTTTCCTACTCCATAGCCTGCTTACTGCCCGGAACAATGGGGAGTGGAAATGACGTTCATAATGCGTCGGATTTATACATTTGGTGTGCTATCTGGTTACAAGTTAAATCTCTGTAGTTGGTTGCTGGTCACGTTCCACTGCTCAGGATTAATATGCAGCAACCAATGGTTGTGTGACACGTCACTGATTACGTCTTTGA
>JACXGJ010007197.1:0-31353 GCA_016801105.1 Esox niger | reverse complement strand
CACACACACACACACACACACACACTAACACACACACAATCACAAAATATGACAGCTAGAGAACTGCTCTGCTCAGTGGTCCAGCCCTTTGTTAGTGTTTTGGGGAATTATATTTCACTGCTGTGAGGAGTACCATGATAGATCACAGGATCGAATCAGTAACGGAAGAGATAGAGGACAGACAGAGGGGAGAAGGCTGTTGAAAATATCTCAGTTCAAAAGGCTTTGGATGGAAACAAAGCAGGACCTAATGCCTGAAAATTGCCCTCATTGGAGTGAGAGCAGGGACGTTCCTTTGGACTGGTTTTCTGTCAGTGAGATGAACTGGTTTCTATTTACTGGACCCAAACCTCGTCCCCAGGCTTATTGCGCACATTTGGGTGGAAGTGTCTGGAAACGAGAATAACTGGATAGCAACTGTTGGGGCTGTTTTTTTCTGTTGTTTGTATTGTTAGCAAAGACCAACTGCTCTGCACAATGCTTAGGGTCAGATTTCAGCCTTGAGTAAACTTACAGTATGCAATGATTCATGAATGACATTTTCAACAATAAGCCTTCAAATGAGGTGAGAGGCATTCCACTAAACTGATTTTCTAAATCTCTTTTGGCAGTTACCACGAAGATGACATTGTCAGTGTTGACAGAGGAGAAGCACACATGAGTACTGCAGCACTCCCAATACCAAATCTCCCAATCCTAACTCCGGGAGCTAATCCAGATTGGGTTATGTTGCACGTGGACTGCTGAGTGGATACAATCGCACGGCCAGGATTTGCAGAATCTCCTTCTCGGATCGGGCGACTCTTCATGCTTCTGTCTCCTGACCATCCACCACAATCCCCGACCACTCCGCCATCTCCACTCAGCCCGAGCTGTGACTGATTTTTTGGGGGGGGGTTTACAGTCCCTGGGCGTCAGGTTCGCCCGGTGCCTTGGTCCCGACCCAGGTCCGGCCTACTCTCGACAGGGCCTGGATTTACTGGTGCGGCCCGCGGGAGTCCGATTTCATGCAACCATTCCAATGGTGTAACGGTAAGTGACTTCTGCCAAGTCAAGATGTTGGGTTGGCCGGAGCCCCTGCCTATTAATCCACCAGCTGCCTCTATCTCTTACCGCTAGCAGCCTCTGGGATTGACGTGCTTAAAACATACTAAACAGCATAAGAGCGTGTGTGGTTTGTTTGGTTACGCGATGTGGCATCACATGGAGACATGTCCTGGGTCATATTTATATGCTATGTATGAGCTAATAAGAGCCAACATAAAACAGTGACTAGCGGTGCAGCTAAAGGTTTTGTGTCTCTATTCAATCGACAGCCGCTGTCTGCATATGGTCCATTCTGTGTTTACATCCCCCCACAACCCCCTCCCATTTGAAGGGAAGCACCGCCCCCCCGTGTTGCTAAAGCCGAATCCATTCATTCACTCTATGAAGTGACACCATCCGTGGCTGTTAAAACTGGCCAGGAAGTGTGTGTTTATTGGCGTGAGCGTCTGTGGGTCTGTGTGTATGTGATTGCACGGCAGGGGGGAGGGCGGGGGGGGTCATCTGTGTTGGGGCAAATTAATAAGACGCGAACTCGCGGGGCGTATAGGACGGAAATGGGGCTTCCTATCTACCATTGTCTTGCCAAATGGTGCCTGCTCCCCTGGAGTGTCGTGTGTCTGTTCAGGAACAGAAAGAAGCCCCCAATGTCCCCCACCCATAACAGACACACACACACACACACCAGATTAAGGACCACATGTAGCGCGCACGCACACACACACCAACCAACCCCTTCACGACAGAGAGGCACGACAGCCAGGCAGCCACGTAGCCTGCGAAGGGGAGTCAGAACAGATGGTGCGCTGGCGGAAGTGGTGCCACCGTCCTCCATGTTGCTTTTGTTCACGGCCAATTGCACGCCACGGCTCCAGTCAGAGAGAGCGGCGCGGGTGGAATGGGAGCTAAACTCCAGGCAGACACTCCCCTTCTCTGCACACCAAATATTGACCTTGTCAACATTCACCAGACTCTCTGACATGGAGTTCTGGATAAATAAAACATCTGTCCCTCTTGAGCTGAGGTGTACGCCAGCGATATAACAGCGATTGTTGTCTGTGGGAGGAATGATGACATGTAGTATAAGGCAGTTAGAAAACACAGTCCTTTATTCAGGTGTAATTCGGTCTTCCATATATACAGAGCTGAACACCTTTGATGATGAGGTAAGCAGTGAGAAAATCTGGCCTGTTAAGTGTTGCTGTCTTTTTGTAAAGGTGTTGAAACATAAGACGCCGCTGGCCTGTCCGTTCTGAAAGCCTTTTTCTCACTGCTTACTTCGTGCTCTTGTGTTTACAACACGGTCATGGTATGAAAAGTAAGGTGTGAAACGTAAGACAAGGCGATGGTCTGTCTGGCTTGGACACGACCTCTGTCATGACAAGATGTTTCCAAATCTGTGACACGCATCTTAATTATGTCTCTTAATCTTCTTTTTCTACAATAACTACTACCACTCCAACTGATATTACTACCACTACTGTTCCTAAATCTACAGTGTCTACCGCAAATACAGCTAGTACTGTTAATGTGTCTACTTCCGCTACTACCTCCCAGGATGTTTAGGTCTCCGGCGCTCTGATCAGTACTGCGGACTTCGCACCATGACATCTCCTATGGACACCACGTACCGCCTGCCGCTCAACGTCTACGTCATAGTGCTGGGCATCGGCCTGTTCGTCTTCATGCTCAGCCTCATCTTCTGCTGCTACCTCTTCAGGTATGTGTGGGGGGAGGCACCCAAATAAAACATGGCCGCTGATGTCGTTCCCGCATTATACAACGCGCGTCTTTCGGCCGGTCCGTATTCACTGTTCCAAACGCCGGGTTAATACATTCCAGTTTGAGCAATGACGTTCAAAGCAGGAAACATGTACTTTACAATTAAGCCACATGAGATTGGCCCAGAATTCAACTGCCTGCTTTTTGAATACTGTAGTTTGTATTTCATTTTAATTCCCAGTATTTTGAACACTGTGGTTTGGTTTCATGTTAATTGTCTGTATTTTAAACACGGCAAATTTGTAGGTTGAAACAGCAAGGGACAAGGGAGCAGTTCAGCTACAACGAGGTTGGTATCTAGCCATTCACTCCAGGAGCCTTCTGTAATGGGTTAATGTGGTAGCTAGTCGATCACTTCAGGAAGTAGGAACAGGTTTAAAAAGGGTGTTAGCTAGATTATCACTACAGGAGGCATTTGAATAGGGTTAACAATATTACTGTAGTATGCATTCTCTTACGAACAGGATTAACAATACAACTGTAGTATTCACTGTCTACTGAACCGGAGTTACAGTACAAATGTAGTATTCACTGTCTTCCCGAACCAGATGATAAATAATACTTGAATATTATCAAATTCGTTTTGGACTGGATTAACAATACTACTGTATAATTCACTGTTTGTTTAACAGCCTTCCCAGTACTACTATACATTTCACTAGTCTACTAGTTAGGGTTGAAACCCACTATACTTTATAGTAAACCTTCATTATATCAACACTAAATCCAGTGAATTGGTGGTAGTCTATGTAATATAGCCAAACAGTTTGTGTCCATGCTGTTGACATACAAAACCAGTTGTCACAAACACTGCCTTTGTTCTTCATCCTTCTGCATAGGTCGTTCTTAAAGGGGCAAGCAAGAAGCTGAGCCTTCTAGGAGTAAGTCACTCGTGTCTTCTGTTTCAATTAGAAAACTGTTCAATTTCGAGAAGCTTATGTCAATGATACAGGGCCCTCCAGAATAACTCTGATAGCACACGTACGTCTCGCCGCTGCAACAGAGACATCTGCTCTGTGTTGTATGGAGATCGTTTGTTTGTTGGGAAGATGTCGCCAAGACATTTTCCCAACAAAGCATTTTATAGATATTTCCTTTTAGCTAATATTTGAACTAATCATGTGAAAGCTTCACTGCATTTTTTGTTCATATTTACCTTGGGTGCCAATATTAATTGTTGATACTCAGCTTGATTTTACACTAAAAATCTAATAAATCTAACCTCTAATTGAATGAAAACATTTCTAATACTTTTTTTTTAAATCAAGAAGTAATTATTTTATTTAAAAAAATCATTGGCACCTCTAGAAAATCCTAAGAACACAATCTAATGGGTATATACAGTATTCCAATTAAGATTATACATGTTAAAGTTATTTTGAGGCTTTGGGAAACATCCATTACATCCTGTTTAATTGGGGTGTACATATAAGGTGACACACAGGCTAAACTCCCTTTGTCATCTGGGTGATTCAGAGGCAAAAAAAATCTCCAAGGATCACATTGGAAGAATTGCAAAAGTTGCATAAATCTTGACATCACCAAAGGTCTAAGACAGGGGTGTCAAACCGGTTCCACGGAGGGCCGAGTGTCTGCAGGTTTTCGCTCTCACCTTGATGGATTAATTAGGTCTCTCATTAGTTAGTTTCTACCCTCACCTGGTTGTTTAGGTCTGAACTGGGAACACATTTATAGGAAAAACCATAAACCTGCAGACACTCGGCCCTCCGTGGAAAGGGGTTTGACACCCCTGGTCTAACACTACAGATTAATTCTGGAGGGCACTGTATCATTTTCATCTTATGTGATGTATCCTCGTCTTAAATGTTTGAATTCCAATTGGAAATGTTGAACAACCAGTTAGTCATTCATCCTGTCGAAAAGCACTATACTTATACATATAAGCCAACATTCTCATACGCACACTTTCAGGCACAAAATGAACCCACACTCTTCTTCTCACGCCCATAGCAAACGTGTGCAGTATGTCTGGAAGAGTTTCGGACCAGAGATGAGCTGGCCGTGTGTCCGTGTTCGCATGCATTTCACAAGAAGTGAGTGAACAATCCTGTTTTCTTTAAGACAGCTTTACACAGAACATGGCCAAATCTTTGATCTCAGTCATGTCCAAGAAGCCCTATCAAGATCTTAAAATGGCCCCTTCCGTTCCCATCCTCCCTTCCTGGATTTTGCCATCATGACCAGACCAACGATCACTTCATGAAAGGAATGAAGGAAGCACTCCAGTGTTTCAACAGGTTACATGTTTTGGAGGGGGAATCTCAGCCTCTTTCTTTTGGGTGTTCCGTCCAGGTGCTTGCTGAAGTGGCTGGAGATCCGAAGCGTGTGCCCAATGTGCAACAAGCCCATTCTGAGGCTCCACCCGGACCCAGCACCGGGAGCAGAGGGGCCTCAGGACCCAGAGGAAGTGTGACGGTTCGGGCGGAGCTACCGGGACACCCATGTGTAAATGTACTTGGCAAATAAAGGTGATTCTGACACACACATTTACACACAATGGAATGGATGATGGTCATCTTATGGACACGGTGGTCATCTTATAGACATCACACAAAGGGTTGATCGTATTCTCAAAGTGGCTCCTTTGGTGCTGGTCATTCACTGAGCATTGGCAATATGGCTGGGGTTGTGGTACTGTACATTGATGCTGATTATACCGATCCAGGCCTTTCAGATCGTCAAAACGAAGTAATTGATGACTGTGGGACAGGATACATGGGAATGGGTTAGGATTGGACACAACTGGTTTAGCAATGGCTCTTAAGAAAACTAAAAATGGCCCTGTGAGATAGTGTAAGGATTCAGAATTTGAGGCTTGGAATTTAGCCTAATTAGCACAGCAATGGGGCTCCCTCTAAATAATTACATGGGGGGAGGGGGCAGTAGGGAATCAAGGGATCATTTTGGTCTCTTTTGGGTTAGTAGGGGGGGGGCTTTATATCAGGCCCTTCCACTCTCCCAGCACCGGTAGATCATTCAGAATGGGAAAGGGTGCCACTTAAGAATAGAGTTCTCCCTGTCATTGGACGACGCCTGGTACAACACTGCCAGATAGAGCCAATCACAAACTACACGTCAGGCATTCGGAGGTTGTCATTGGTCAAAAATCAGGATCGATACGAACGGATACCTCTCACATCTCAGGGGTGTTAAAATACAAGCCAGCACAAATACAACATGGAAAAAAAACACGTGCCAGATATAGAACCTGTCCAATACTGCCAACTCCAACATATGTAATATTATATACCAAGGTAGTGAAAACATTGGATACGTTCCAGGCCGGCTACATTGCACCGCATTGCATCAATGGTATGTGCGGCATATATAAGCTGTATCATAACTATTTATGTATAGTATATATATATAAAAATGATCCAGATGTTGTACAAATAGGCATGTATTGGCTATGTAGTCAGGCAGGAAATCAAAAATTGCTTTTATTCAATTATGTGGTTGCTGGTATGTAAAAACATTCTCTAGTCATTGTGAGATATTGGCTGGCGACTGCAATGTAGTCAGGCTGGAACGCAGCCAAAGGTTGAAATCGCCACAAGACCAGCCCAATATTAAGAACACAGCAGATCTCTGATGTACAAAACAATATATCCAGGGCTGGATTTCAATTGCAAAGTAGACAGCTCCTCTAAGCCTTTGCCCTGGCCACTTTCCCTCGGTTGGATACTAATCAGAACCGGATACAGTTTTGACCGGGTGCCATTTTGTGTGTCGGTCTAATCTACAAAAGCTTCCCCTTCATTTAGCGCGAGGGGCTAGGTGAACAGATTCACACACGTGTCCAATTTAATCAACCAACCTCTTTGGTTAGTCCTTTAGGGTCGTTTAGCCAGTCAGCGCACTCTGTAGGGTGTGAACGACTTGCTTGGGCGCGTGCGCTTGCAAATACACTCGAATGTGACAATGTAAAATGTCCTTCTAGGCCAGAGGGTGTAGGGTTTGGGGCCATCTACTTTGAGATTGGAGTTCAGGGCAGGTACGTCTGAAATGGCATCCTGTTCCCTTGGTAGGAAGAAAGTGCACTTTCTTCCTACCAGGGCCTACAGTAGGGTTCTGCTGAAGGACACTAAATGGAACAGGGTGCCATTAGGGACGTAGCCAGCGCCATACACTTAGACTGATAAACTACTAGCCTCGCCTGTATTTACGTACCGTTGTGATCCCTATCCTGTCATTTTGTATTGTTTGTTGCTTTTAAATAAAATGTCACGTAATGTATCTATTCTGTGGTGGGTCTTATGTCAATGTTAGTTGATTTGTCTTGATTATTTTATATCATTGATTTTATTAAATTCTTTCCATTCAGTTCAGACAGAAACATTATTTTAACCATACATTCACACATCTTTCAAATGTAAGGTGAAGAAATCTTACAATTTATAAAAAAAGGGTGCAAACTTCAGGTAGAATGTCACCTTAGCAAATTCTTTCATATACATGGGTTATTGAGAAATAAGATGAAGCATCTGACAAGTCCATGTCACCTGTTTATATAATTCTGGACCATGTCAACATCGTTTCTTGTAAGTCAACTTATCCTGAAGGGAATTTCAACCTGTGTTTTTCACTGTTTGTTAAAAGTATGCATGTCTCCATCTGGCTATAGAGCTGTGTGTGTCTCGCTGCCAGTATCTGTCCCCTTTGACTGCTTATTCTTGGGCCATTTTCTTAAATTGTCTGGTGCGTCGCTTTACGCGGTGTGTATCTAGCTAGCGGCCTCTGTCCCCTTTGACTCCACATATTCCATGGCTTTTTCCTTGACTGCCAGGATGCTTTCTGGCGTGCCATGGTTCTTCTCATACTCCAGATAGCGTTTGAAGAAGAACTTGATCCTCTTCACTGCCACGCTCAGGTGGATGACACGGTCGAAGAGAGCCCTACGCACAGTAAACAAAGTCAGACTTGCCTCCAATATCTTGTCACAGGCTTTGTCATTAGCATATGTCCGCATTATAAATGTTATGATACCAAAGTCAAATTAGTAAACAGAAGTTTTTCATTTGAGGCTTTGAAGAACTTAAGGAAAGACGGATGTCCAATTCATAATTTTGATTAATATTAAAATTTAGATTTTACCATATTCATCTCCATCTGTTGCATACTGTCAAATTCACTACTGTGGCCTTGCCACAACATTCCACCAGGTTTAAGCGAGTTGAATATGCAGAACAGTGTCCTCTGATTACCTTGTGCTATTTATTATAGGAACTAGGAAGTTTTCCGGCACATACACGCTGGAGGAGAGTGCATTTCCCTCCCCACAAACATAACAGAGCTCTACGAGTAGCCAGTGTGCTGTCATTTCTATGCGTCACAATATTTTCACAAATTTAATAATACAAAGAAACTTCATTTTTATCTGTCCAGTCAACTGTAATTGTCCTGGTCACACCAAACAGACCTGCTATCAGGTTAGGCCAAAGTAACTTAACAAATCCAGCCACTCACCGGACTTCTTTCTGGGAGCCGTTTTTGATCATGAGGTCAATGAACACTGACCACAGGTCAGTGCGTTTGGGGTAGCTGGTCACTATCTTGTCAAACATGGTCTTCCCACGCTCCAGATCACCGTAGCGAAACTCCAGCTGGGCAAACTTAGCTATAAGGTCCACACCTGGGGAGGAATAGCAGTGAACACGTGAGGGTCTAAAAATACCCACCAAAGACATCCAAACATCACTTAAACACATGCATATAGTGTGTGCTGTCTGAAGCTCTAGGTATGTAGATCCAAACTGATAAAGTAGGTCAGAAATGGATAAAGTTTCCACTAGATGGAGCCATTACACATACAATGTTATTGGTATCTAGGTATAAAGTACTTCAGTCATAGGCCCAGAGGTGGATTTTAAAGGCATATTTGAATATTGACCAGAAATGTATCAATTTCTATTATATTTAAATAGTTTTATGTGAAGCGCTAGGTGCTGGCTCCGGGCAGATTCAGAAATCACGGAAGTCTAGCTAGGCTCAAGTTGCTTCGCTCAGACAGCGTGGTTAGGCAACCCCTGTGTACATTTCCATGCCAACCCTACTCCCGCCACTCCCTAAAGCTAGAGACACGCTAACGAACATCTGAGATAGCATACTAAATGAATAATAAAACATGACCTACAAAAACGCTTTTATTGTGAATTCTAAACAAACGACTTGATTTAAGGTTCACTTTCCTAGCTTTGTCGAACTACACTGAGGTTTTTGCCAAGTTACGCTAAGAGCAGCAAAGCATTGCATGCTGGGACAGTGGTCTAAGACTCCTTTTCGTCCTCGATTAAGGGGCTGGACTTACTCTCTTTGCTGGGCAGGCTCTTGATCGCCCTCTGTAGCAGAGCGTTGGCGGCGTCACTCTGACCCTGCTGGAGCAAAAAGGTCCCGTAGCTCAGCCAAACAGCACTCTCCTTACGGAAGCGCTTCACCATGGTCTTATAAAGACCCTCAGCTTCCTACAAAACACAACAAGAGTTCACCAATGAGAATATACCGAACCAAGGAAGAGCCTGACAGAGCAGAAGACCTGGCTATAGCTACCTTCGTCTTCTGGCTCTTGGCGTAGATATCAGCCAGCTGCTGGTAAACGGGCATGGGTTCACAGTACTGGAGGGCCCGCTCAAACACCTTTTGGAGGCTCTCCTCGGTCCCGTAAAGATTCTCCAGGTTCAGCAGGGCCACCCACACGTTGAGCTTCTCCTGTTCCTCCCTGCAGGAGTACACAGCAAGATTACTGACCCACGTACCGGACAGAGTGAATACATTACCGACTGTAGGGCAGGACAAGAATCTCAGACGCTACCTGAAGGAGATGGTCTTCAGAGCCCTCTCGGCGACCGTCCTAGCCTGCTCGATCTGCGTGGCCTGCAGGTGGAACGCCATGAACTGTAGCCAGAGGAGGGAACTGTCGGGGGATGCCAGCAGCAAGCGCTCGAAGCTGGCCGCAGACTGGGGCCGGAGACCCGGGTCCATGAGCTCAGTCTCCAGCTTGGTCAGGGCCTTCTCAGCCTCCCGCTTCTCCACCTCCAGCTCGTGGCGGGACTTCTTCCGGGGCTATGTTAAAGGACGGGACAGCGTGAAAAACAACATGGACCCTGACGCAAAGCATTATTCCGAGTGGTTAACTAGAATACGCGCTGCCAACAGGCCAAATGGTTAGCATCGCTAACCTTTGTCGTCTCCTTGTCCTCGTCGTCCTCGTCGCTGGAGTCTTCTCCCCCCCGAGCGCTGGAGGCTGGTTTTAGAGCGCTCAGCGTTGCGTCCCAGGAGAACCCTGCTGTCACCTGCAGTCTGGCTTGTTTCACTACCTCCGCTGGCTTCTCCTCGTTCTCCTCTACTTCTCTGAAGTATACCTCCACTCCACTGTCATTGTCATCTGTTTGGCCCTTCTTTTTCTTCTTCTTCGCAGGTGTTTCTTTAGGTCCCTACAAAACAAGCGGAGATCAGGGTGATGAGTTATTATGCTACTTGCTCCGTGCCTCTTTCTTTTCAGTGACAGAAATACTTGCACCTCGCATACACAAAAGACCATGTAAGGGACAAAGAGAGACTCACATCCTTGCATTTCCTCTTCTTCGTTGCGTTAGGCTTCTTCTTCGCCTCCCCCGTCGGACGCAGACGGAGACCCAGTAATTCCGAGAGCAAATCTGGCTTCCCGGTGTCCTCTGGGAGCAGAGACAGCTCAACCCCCTGGGTCTTCTTGTCGATGCTGAGTAACAACAAACAGCGCTAAACGTTTAAACTATAGCACGGGTTCACTTCAAAGTAATGGCCTCAACAGAAGCGCAGGGAGATAACGATCAATAACGATCAGGGTGACATACCTGAGGAGCTTGGCAGTGAGTAGGGTGTTCTGAGGGACGTGGTTGGCGAAGACCTCGTGGTTGGACACAACGTATTTGGTGGCCTTCTGGTACTGGACTCTGGCCGTTATGGATCTAGACAAACTGAAAGGGAAGACCAGGCCATGGGCATTAATAGGCATGGGAGGCAAGACACTCAGCGTCAACTGAATCACAGATGAGTCTTGGACAGAACGACCTCCACACAGAGGAAGATCACTGAAATGTTTTCTTGTTATAGTTCTCCTCTAGCTCCACCTCCATGATCATGACTGCAACGTGATGGGAAAAGCTGTATGATCACGCTAGCACAGGTACGATCATGAATGCCCTATGCGTGTGCAGAGAAATGCAGGAATACACCTGCTGGATCATTCCGGATCATTGCAAAATTCTAATTGTTCTTGGGGACCGCGATACCTGACAAGGACTCCCTGCACCGTGGCGTTCTTCACATAGCCTCGGATGATCTGGCCCACGGTCAGCTTTTGTACAGACTGAATCTCTGGATCCTTTACTACTGACACTATATTTGGGTTTGTCCTGAAAGATAATATAATGAAACAGAATCACTTTACTGGTGCTCAAACACCTTTACAATGAATATGATTACAGTTTGGACTGATATGAAAAAGAAGGGTAAAATACAAGATATGTATAGGGTAGTACAAGTTATTAACATTTGGACTTTCAGAAGAGAGAGTGGGTATTTTACCTCGATGACCGGAGAGACAATTGCCATTTGCCCCCCTCCATTCCTACAATGAAGCACCTAAAGAAATAACAAAAACGTTATTTTACTACAGCCACAAAATATAATAAAAAATTGGGTGAAGAGTTTAAATCACTTATTACAGTTAAATAGATTTAGCCAGATTTGAAGTCAGGTTTAAAGAGTCACACTGACCTGACCAGTTGATTCTTGCTGAATACCTCCAAAGGCTTCTGCCTGTAGCTATCCGACAGGTCTGTCAGGGCAACAGTTCCTGCGGCTTTGAATGGCAGCTTCACCAGTAAGCCCTGGTCAGCGACGCTCTGCACTAAACCCAGGACTATAATGCCCTTCTCCAACCGGTCAACATCTGACCATGAAGGACAACCAACAATAAATACAACTACAAAATAGCAAACGCTTTATTTACGGCATGGATTTTCTCACATTATCATGGTGGTTAGAGGGGTCTATATAATATGAAATGTACTGGTGGTGGTTAAAGGGGTCTATAATATGAAATGTACTGGTGGTGGTTAAAGGGGTCTATATAATATGAAATGTACTGGTGGTGGTTAAAGGGGTCTATATAATATGAAATGTACTGGTGGTGGTTAGAGGGGTCTATATAATATTAAATGTACTGGTGGTGGTTAGAGGGGTCTATATAATATTAAATGTACTGGTGGTGGTTAAAGGGGTCTATATAATATGAAATGTACTGGTGGTGGTTAGAGGGGTCTATATAATATTAAATGCACTGCTGGTGGTTAGAAGGATGGATTTGAAAGGGTTTTGTTCTTACCAATGAAAGATAATGACATGTATGATGGCTTGGAGGAGCTGACTTTCAGCACCTTAGCCATGACTGCCTGGCCCAGCTTGAATGTTTTCTCTGGGTGCTGGGCCTCCTGCATTCAAGCAAACAAACTGGATGTTAGACTGAACTGAAAGTAAAAATTCTAACTCCCCATTTTAAAGGCAGTATTTATTATACAATGGCTTGATATAAGGTAAATGACAGGCTCAATTTGTACTGATTTAAGTTACTATTGAACAATGCATTTTACAATGCTTACTTTAAGGTCCGTAGTCATGGACAAGAAGTCCACAGTCCCAGAAACCGTGTGATCTATGGTCACCTCTAAGCACTTGCTTCCTGGAACAATCTAGCGAAGAAACACACAAGCTTACATGTTCACCACAACTAGTGCATTTAACAAGCTAGAATACTAACATAATAAATATTTTTAAATAAATTATTTATGTGTGCAACTTTGCTTTTTTCAAACTAACCCTTGACACAAAGCACATAACTTGGTCCCCAACTTGATAACTCTTTTCGTTGGTCTTGACCGGTGTAATATCTGCATCTTTTAGCTTACTGTGATGAAGGAGATAGATTACAGGAAATCAAAACACTATAAATTGTACATAATAAATTGACATAACACGTCCATATCTGCCTACCTGGGGAGAAGCGTGAGTTCAGGCAAGAAGTAGGTGAAGTTACGATGGGAGAACGGCAGGAACCTAAAACCAAATATAACAAAAAAAAAAATTACTTTGACTATTTTGAAATAAGCTATAAAAAAACAGTCCTAACAAGAAGTCGACGAGAGCCAAACAATCCATGAAATAGCAACGGAGCTACTTTATGTACGCGCACGCGCACGCACACACACACAGACAGACACACACAGACAGACACACACAGACAGACACACACAGACAGAGACACACACACAGAGACACACACACAGAGACACACACACAGAGACACACACACAGAGACACACACACACACACACACTGACACACACACACACTGACACACACACACAGGCGCGCGCGCGCACACACACACACAGACACACAGACACACAGACACACAGACACACAGACACACAGACACACAGACACACAGACACACAGACACACAGACACACACACCTGTGACTGCGGCCCTCACGTCCTCCGATGACCCGGGCTGTGACCTCACTACCTATCTTCAGGAGGGACGTGGGGAAAGTCCCTGGACGTACCACCTCCTGACACTCCGACACGTGCACGCTCCCCGTGACCCCGTCCTCCAGTGTCACCAGCACCCACGTGGGCTTGACCGACTTCACCTTGGCCTGGACCACGTCGCCGTAACGATAACAGCCTTTGGACCCCTCCGAGGTGGACGGGAACCTGTGGCGGCTGGGTTCGCCGAGTTCCCAGGTCACCAAGGGGAAACCGCCCAGTTGTCCGCAGCTAGGTTCCTGCACAGTGACCGCCAGCGTTCTCCCGGCGGTCAGTTTCTCCGAGTCGAAGCGGAACGTCTCGTTGAGGTGATGGGTGGTTTGGACGACGGTCAGCTGACCTGTGGCGCCCAATGAGATCACAGCGAAGTCAGGTTCGGCGTGCTGCACCGTGGCGATGTGGGTCGAACCAGCCTTCAACTGTAAAGCACCGAAAGGAAACTATTCAGGACTTTCTGAACTGCGGAGCCTTGGCAACAGGGAAAAACCCGATAGACCAGAAGGTGACAAGAGTATTAGAGAAATATAGCTGTTGCACTGAATTGCAGCCCATTTAATAAAATAATAAATACAGATGACAAAAAGACAGCCCTTTCATACGTCAAAGACTTCAGCCCCTCAAACATAGGACACTAGCTTCAGCAAGGCCCCCCCACACCAGGCTCTATATAGGGCGTTACATAGACCAGAGCCTTATACTCACTTCAGACCTCTTGCCAGTTAGACTGGACAAAAGGGATACGTAGACCTGAGAGTTCACAAGGTCAACATACAGCACGACTGGCTTGCAATTCTGGTTCTTCACCAATGTACCTGCAAAGTTAAACGAATACAGCACTTAATTATGACTATGGTGTTACCGGCAAAACATTCCCCGTGTGCCGTATGCTAAATACTCCCCATGCTGTGTCTGCAAGAAAAAGTACTAAATCATTATTATTGGGTTCAGTCAATACACCCTGTGTGGTCTGGTAAAATGGTAATGAATTAATGTTTTATTGGATGCAGGGTTGAGGCCAAGAGCATTAAGATAAGATGAATTTGTGATAGTCACATCCTGAGTCACGGGACTGTACAACCCTGACTGGTTGCATGAGGGACTCTCACCAGGCACATGCTCTTTGGTGGCCAGAACGGTGGCTGAACTGAGCTCGTCAGACTTGAACGTGACGCTTCCATCCTCATTCACCTCGTCTACGCTCATCTTCATCTTCTGGCCTATGGTCACCGCAGACAGCTGCTTGAGGAGGTCAGTGTCACCTGGGAGAACCGAGAAGGAGAGTTCAAGGTAACCAGTAGCTTTCTGACTGGAAAGTGATATCTTCACTAGGAGTACAGACGTCATGGAACTAAGGAAATGGTCCTAAAGCAGATTTGGGGAATGCTACAACAGGTACCTCTGCAGGCCATCATCTCCATCGCGGTCTTCCGCTCCTGAAAGCCTCTGACCAGCCTGGCCTGGGCTTCACCCTCAGAGGAGCTGACCTCAGACATCCGAAGGCTGACCAGGAACCTGTGCTTCTCCTCGTCCATATTGATCACCTTGGCCGCAACTGTCTGGCCTAGCTGGAAGAGGGCCGCCGTGTCGCTGACAAACTTATCACTCATTTCCTAAAGGATGAAAAGCATCGTCAATCCATTAGCTCGTTCTACTAAGAGATTCACGCTGGAACAAATTTATATCTTTCCATTCCAACTACTGACAAACAACCAGTTATTTTTCTTGACCTTCACTAGTTCTGTTACAAAGACTCACCGATTTAGGGGCCAGGCCGACCAAGTTACAGGGAAACTGCACGAACAAGCCATAGGGCATGATGTTCTTGACCCAGCCAATTAGCTGCATGCCCACTGTGATGTCAGAGAACTCCTTGGCCACCACGCCCCCAGCCTCCAGGGAAGACTTCACTGCGGGCTTCTTGGTGAGTGTCTATACAAAGCCAGGGTTAAGGAGCAAGGTGCTATACTGTCAGTGTTACCTGTAAGATGCTGATGATGCACACGTCTGTGTAGATAGGGGTTGGGGGGACGTAAAAAGGATACAACAAGCCTTTTGTTCAGGCTGACGCAGACGACGTCTGAGATGATGTCACCTTCCTGGATCCCCTCCCAGAGCAGTGGGCAGTTGGACACGTGGTCAGAGAGGTGCATTGTGGGTAGGAAGGCTGTGATGTTCCCGGGCAGAATGGACACTTCCAGACCACTGGGGACTTTACTCAGCACCTTAGTTTTCACTATCTTAATGCAGAAATGATAAAAAACGCAAAGATCAATTCTGACAATTTCTTCTAAGCATGTTCTCACTGTGGTGGTGTTACAGAACATTTCACACCACTTCTAAATCCTAAATATTTTAAATAAAGTTCACAGTAAGAAAGGGTGTTCTGCAATTTTCTTACCTGTCCAACCTTAAAATCTAACTTTGGTTCCTCAGTGTCTCCCCCAGCCACAGCCCGGAAGGACAAGAGCAGCTTGTCCTTCTCCACATCACAGTTGAGCACTTTAGCTTTGACCACCTGAACAGAACAGAGAAGCAATGAGGCCATCAAGACTTCCTTGTATTGATACAGAAGTGGATGAACCTCTCTAGGAGTCGCTTAGCGACTGTCACTTAGCGACTGTCACTTAGCGACTGTCACTTAGCGACTGTCACTTAGCGACTGTCACTTAGCGACTGTCTGTAAATAGGCTACTTCAAACGTAATTTACAAACTTACATACACTGTTTTTCGTATTGAGAATAAAAACAAAGTTACAACACATGAAAATGTTTAGATGCAGAACCGTCCCAGATGGCCATTTAGTTTCCCCTCACCTGTCCCACATAGAATGTATGCTGAGGAACTATCACGGGATCTGTCCCGAGCTCATGCTTGGGCACCAGCCCCTTGACTTCACCATAGAAACGGACTATGCAGCCAAAGTCCTTGACGGAAACGATGAACCCGTGGGATATTTGGCCTCGCTGCGCGTCTTCGTATGTACGGAACAGGGGCAGGGTGGAATCCAACAGGGCCCTCTTCCTGGTTAAAATCAACTTCTTCTTCTGCGGTTCAACAGACAACACCTGAGAACAGAAAAACACGTGTGTCAAATGACCGATGACAAACCAGAAGTGACTAACAACACACAGACACACCCACAGACACGAGGCTGCTGCCTGCACACAATAACCCTTTCGCCGGAGGTTCCCAAAGATCTGTGATTGACCCCGGCCTTTCTAAAAGGGGAACGGTGTCCTACTGACCCTGCACTTGACCGTCATGCCCACGCTGTATTGCTTCTCCGGGTTCTTGAGGATGATGTCGGAGAGGTGTATCCGTGGCACCAGTCCTTTGACGTAGTCAGTCACCTTCACCATCATGCCGTAAGCAGCCAGCGATGTCACCGTGCCCTGGGAGAGACCAGCACCACACACCGTCAGAAGTTAGCCAGAATCCTCTAGCCATTTATAGATTATTTTGCTGAAAGGAAAACAATTCATTAAATGGTGAATTTTACCTCAATGAACTGTCCAGGTTGCATGTCATGGTATCTTCTGAAGAAGGGGGCATTGATGATACTCCTATAGCAGAGACAAACGGGTTACACAATGGAAACAGAACACGCAAACTACAAGTTCTGCATTGGCAAGTGTGACAAAATATATCTAAACATCCGTCATTTAGTATTTGGCATCAAAATGGCTACCGCAAAAGAAAGGATTACGCAAAACGCAGCCAAGTTTGTATTAAAGTGAAAAGTGCCAGCTACAGCAGGTCATCTCTGTGTCTGCGAACGTTCCATATACGTTTGGACCAGTTGCAACAACGATAGATAATCAACATTTCATATGGCATTAATGTAGTCAACATGCCGGGTTGGATAATAGGACTAGCACACAGGGACGGTTTTGGGTGAATGTATGTACTACACCTTCCAACAACAGGGACAACAAACACACCCACACTTACTTACTGGCGTAGGCTGACTAGATGTATCTGCTCCAGAGGGCTGAAGTCCATGATGCGACAGCTGTGTTCGGGCTTGGCCATGACACGGTTCAGGTTGAACTCCTCCTTGGGCTCCTTCATGTGGTTCCTCTGGAGAGGGAACATTCCAAACGGACAACAATCAAAAACAGACAGACACCCAACGGGCCAGATGTGTGGGCCAAGTATTTGCCCTTTCCAAAATCTCCCCCGGGAGAATGTGCGATTGGGACCTGCGCTCGTTGTAATCCCGAATGTAGCACTTTCACTTCACTCGTCCAACAGAGCAGCAACGCGTTCAGCGACAATTCGCTCGACAAGGGGCGGTCAAAGACGTGACAAATTCGGCTGAAGGTTTGACGAGGCAGCGTTACTGCCGAACTAACGCTAGGCCGACCAGCCACCGCCACTCACGTGTACAAAGGCCACCGTCCGGTCTGGCAGCTCCAGAACGGCCCCGGACAGGTGATGGAGCGCGGTCATCTTGCAGCCGTGGGCCACCTCCCCTACCCTCTCAGTGGCCACCATCTCCACATCCGAGCCCGGCTGTAGGAGGTGGGTCCGCAGGGAAAGACCCACCAGGTGGGTGGAGGGCTCCACGTAGAGCACACAGGCCTTCACCTGCGATTGGAAAGATGGAGAAGATTCTCAGGTCAACGGAACGAGCCAATGTTGAATCTGCCATTTGTTTCAGGGTCGATCATAAATCTTTCCCACCCATTTTTACGGTCAGTAGGTTGACATTTTTTATTTGATTTCTAGACACTTCAATCAGAGCAGGGAACAATACAGGGGGTGGGTTTTGGATAAAGTGCGTGCACAGGAGGTGGGGGGTGGTAGACTGCTGGACAAATTCTGTGTCATTCAGCCTTGTTTAACCTACTAGCCAGACAATATTACTAGAACGTGTAGGCGCGTGGCAAATTCTTACATAATCTCCCTCTTTTAATTTGGAGGCCTGTCCTGCTTCCAGGTGCAGGAAGTCAATCAGGCCGGTGAACGAGGAGAGGAAATTCACGATGAGACCATGTAGGGTCACCTAGAAACAGAGGGTGAAAACTCAGTGAGACAGGATAGTTCCTTTATTAAAAAACAAAGGAAATAACTACTGAGCTAGCTATATTAGCTAGTTTCCATAAAACAACTAACAGGTGTTCCAACACCCACGTTTATATGCTCACAAGCTTAGATGAAAGCCATAACAACAACACGATAATATAATATTGATGTAGCTGTTCTGCGTGCCTTTTTGATCTGGGCTTTCACTAGTAGACCCGGCAGCAGGTTGGTGAGCGTCCAGCCGTGCTCGGCATTCGCCATGCCCTGAGCCAGCGTCGCGGGGCTGTAAGACAGCCGTACCACACCCCCTTCGTTCTTCACCTCCTCCAGTCGGCAGGTCACATACTGGCCCACCGTTAGCTCTGGAACCCAGGTGAAAACATGTTACGCGCGGCCAGGAACACATTTTCCCTGGCTGTGAAACCAGCTCTCCAAATGGGAGACTCATTAAAAACATACATTGATTTGTTGTTGCAGCCCTAATTACTAATCACACTACCAAAAGCTGACAGTAAGATATTGAATGTAAACTGGAATGTATGGAAAATGTTACTCAATGTACCTTTAGGATTGTTGGTTTTGTCTTTGGCCGCCTGTTTGGGTAGGAAGGCCTTGGTTCCCTTGATGCCGAGGTCAACCAGGTAGCCATGATCCTCAACACTCTCCACACAACCACTTAAGATCTGAAACGAAACAGTATGGGACCCATTACATTAAGCCTAGGACATCATCTCAAAGCTCACTTTTTTACCACACTCTGTAAATCAGACAAATGCCTACATTTCTTCCGATAAAAAACAGACTGCTCCAGAGGAACCTAATCTAGAGTCGCAGAATATGACCCTGCCCAAGTAACCCAGAGAGATTTCACATCACCAATGACGCTGTTAGATTTCTTTTGAATCTACATTAGGATTTATGTAGTCAGCCCTAAGAGGGTTATATCCTCTTCCACATGAAGCCTTACCATGCCAGGTTTCAGAGACCCAGTACTCAAGCTTTTGTTGACTTCCTTGGGGTTGACTGATAGCTGGATGCTAACCATTCCACGCTTGGTGCTATCCAACCGGGCTAATGCACACCTAACCAGCATCCCAGGTGAGAAGAGCCTACAGAGGTCAAAGATCTTCAGGGAACACAGAACAGAATGGATCAATTACAGAGGCAGAGTATCTTCTCCTTTCGTTTACAATGCTGTAATCCCTAGGTTTTAATCTATAGTAAATAAAGGGCTAAATATTTTAGACCAAATTCAACACAAGCTAAGTTGCCACAAGGTACAACTACCAACCAAACAGCAGTTAAAGCACCACATGTAATAAAGGCAACAATCCCCACTGCAAAATTTACATTGAAAGTGATGGTCCTACCTCTGAGTCTTCAGAGTCCAGCTGGTCACTGAGGATTTTGGTATAGGAGTCAGAGATGTTTGTTATGTTCAGGTATCCCAGAAGGCCACCGGGTAGGTTGACCAGCACCTCGAAGTCCGTCACTTCCTTCACACAGCCCAGAAGTAGGAGACCTTCCTTCAGGTTCTGAGGGCAAAACACAACAGTGTTCATTAGGACCCAAATAGAAGTGACACAGGGAGAGACTAACTAAACTTGGTAAATTAAAATATTGAAATGTGTTTTATAACATATTCCTATATTGTGTCATAATGAACATGACCTAGGTTCCGATCCAAATTCAATAGGTGGGGAATAGATATGCAAAAAAAAAATATCAAATTGTGAGATTATTGAATTTACCTTTAACTGTAGGATATCTATAGTGGTTGCTGTATTGAGCTTCAAATCCTCCTCTTTGTTTGTCTTCGGCTTCTTAACATTCTTCCAGGCATCTTCTTTCTGTCCCTTCCTTTTCTTAGTTTTTTCTGGTTCATGTGTCTGAAAGATAGACAGCACAGTATGCTTAATACACGGTGGAGCTAAACCACACTAAGGATAAATGGTAGCTATGAGAGTTAAGAGAATGTCTTACCTCGAACAGATTATCCACTTTGGTCTGTTGTCTCACCGGTTTCACAGTTCTCTCATTGGGCTGTTTGGCCTTCCCTCCTCGAGGGAAGTCATCCTCAGTTGATTCCATGGTTGTCTACAAAATGTAATATCTACAGACAAATCCGTGTTAAAAATTAGTGGCGGTAAGTAGGTCTCTTAAAAAAGCATACATCGCAAACTAGCACATCACATCCCAAACATGCGCAACACAGTAGTAGTAGCTAGACTTTCATGCATGCAAACCAGCCAATCAGTCAAATCTTACAGTAACAACAATCAGCAAGTACCAACATTTTCCCCGAATGCTTATGAAATGAAACACCCCAAACAACTGTACCTTTTCTTTTAAATGACCAGAAAATGTGTATGCAAGTTCACACGTGTAGTTCTGAGAGAGCACGACACGTTTCCAGACAGGAAGCGATGTTTGACTGCTATTCTCCCTTTTCTTCTGTGGGTTGTTGAGGGGTTTGGATCCAACAATATTGGTGCATTACCACCACCTACTGTTTCGGAATATGGCCGTTTCCAAAATTGTCCATTCACGTTAAACTAACAATTGATTGACGTTATAACAAGCCTATCAATGCTTGTTTCAACTAAAAAGGATGGGTCTATAGTTGATTGACGTTAATTTCGTCCGCACGTTTTGGATGAATGTGTCTAACCCTAACGTTGCGTCGCAAGAGGTGGGCGGGATTTCCTGCTGAATTTAGCATTACGGCCTCTGTTGAAGGGCACTTGTTCTATTCCGTTCACAAGGGTGGTGAGTTTAAGGTAAGAATAGGAAATATATTATCTACTTTTAGTCACGTTACCATAGCTTGTAACAGTGTTCTCGAGGCAGTGTCCCTCTTGGGGTTGATAAAATACATGCTTTGGTGTAACAAATCCCGCTAGCTAGTTTATAATCGTTAGCTCCACACACTAGTGCATGGTAATGGACTTCTTGCTAACCTCTACATTCGCTACTGGCTAAAAAGCCGACTAGTTAATGTCTATGGATGAAATTCATCCCGGTGAGCAAAATAATACATTTATCCACAAACCTATAAAACCTAAATAATAGAACACTAATGCATATAAAACGAACTGTAGTAGCTTTCTGTTCAAACCGGTTGTGGCGGTGGATAGACCGATAATGGCTTGCAGGCCTGTCATCAAACAAGCTGCAATGTTTGTCAGGCGAGCTGAAGTGTAAGGTGCCTGATGTAATTTATAGAGATACTTTTTAATAGTATTTATACATAATTTGATTGTTTTTCCATCAGGCTTCATGGAACACTTTAATGCATTTTTTTTGTGTGGGGGGGGGGGGGCGTATTTCTGCAGCTGAACACCTCTTGTCTTTCAGCATGCAATTATATGTAATATACTTTACAGGTATTGATTGTATATCTATTGCTTTCAGGACCAGCAAACTTCAAACATGGGCGGACACGACTCCGGAAGTCAGCATCAGTTCACCGGCTTTGCCAAGTACTTCAATGCATACACAATCACAGGCAGGAGGAACGTAAGTTCGTATGCCTATGACAAATTCTAATATCGAGTTTGACAATTATTTAGTGTGTGTTCAAAGTCCCACGAGGGTCACGTGTGTGTCACCCTGTCCTCAGTGCGTCTTGCTGACATACGGCTGCATAGCTGGAATCGTCCTCCTTTTCAAGCTGAGGCCCAAAAAACAGGCTGCGGTCACGTCGCATTGATATGTCGTGAGTAGAAGAACTGATGCTTCCCTGTTTATGTACTCCTCTAAAGGAATGTTGGAATGAACTTTGCCGTTTTGTAACGGATGATTCTGACGAAGGTGACACTTGGTCGGCAGGCTATCTAAACAGACGTTTCTCCTGTTCTTCCCCTGCAGGTCTCCTGACTGTTCTGTAGTACGACGGTGGAGGTTTAGCGGGAGCTGGATGTGCTCGTAACAACACCATGTCATTTGGTATCACAGTGTATTTAACAATAAAAATCGAAACGTTGTAACTCACCGAGTCATAGAAAACGTGTTTTATTTACAATATGCACGGGTATAAAAGGCTCTATACAGCACGGCCGCTACATCGTAATGCTGTTTGTGGCAGTGGCAATAAAAACTTGGATGGTGTGCCCAACGTCACCCTAATCCCTTATAGTGCACTGTCTTTGACTGGCTGTGTGCACTATATAAGTAATAAGGTGCCGTTCCCTGCTGTGCTTAAACAGGCGGATTCGACTGTCTCGACCAATCGAGCGTCTGTATGCAGCTTAACAGGCTAGTAATGGCAGTCATTGTAGGCAGGGACATGTCAGGTCAGAACTAAATGAAAGGTTGGATGGATGGAACCGGGCCTTCAGAAGAGCAGAGCCGAAGTCCACCTCATCGACCGTGTTATCGCACCTAACCGTTCGTTCGCACGCTGGGCACGTGCTGGTCAATATGGGAAGCTCGTCTGTGCGGATACGTCTGAACGAGTGGTCGTCTGGCTGCCCTCAGGGGTTGTAGGCCCCCGCCGCCAGCAGGAGGTTCCTGCGCGTGAAGTGCAGGTGTATGACGGGGGTGGACTTGGTCGTGTAGGAGCCCAGCAACAGCTCCTGGGAGTTGTCCGGTAGATGGATGTGACCGGTCGCCGCGGTGAAGTCGTCCAACTCCACATCATCGAAGGCCTTCAGGGTGTCCCACAGTTTCACCGTGTTATCCATCGAACCTGCGGGAAGACGTGTGTTTGATTACTATGAGTGGGGACCTGAAGCACCCCCAAACATTTACTACTGGATCGGACCTCCATTTTTTTTAATAGTCAAGCCTTGGAGATGTGCGACATACTATGATTAGCGGGAGGAATGTCCAGCTATGCAGTATCAGAATATTAGGATTATAAAGGCTGTTTCCAAGTCATGGTATAAAGACAGTGGTTCACACCACACCCACCTGAGGCCAGGATCTCTCCATCCCTGCTGAACCTCAGGGCGTATATGGTGTCTGTGTGTCCCTTTAGCTCTCCAATCATCAGGCCGTGACCGATGTCCCACAGCAGAACCCTCCCGTCGGTTGCCCCCGACGCCATGAACTTCCCATTGGGGGAGAAGGCCAGGGAATGGATGGGACCCTGATGAGAAAGAATGCATTCAGAATGTGTTCAGTAAAGGCTCGTGTTCAGTAATACATCCTGACAAAGTGTTTGAACTTGAGCCTTCGGTACCTTGTGACCGGTAAGGATGCGGACACAGTTTCCGTTCAAGACGTCCCAAAGGCGTATGGTGCGGTCGGCCGAGCCGGTGGCCACGTAGTTGGAGTTGGGGTGGAAGCGTGTGCAGGTGACGTCAGCCAGGTGGCCGGCAAACATTCGCAGGGGCTGGTAGTGGTCTGTAGCCCACAGACTGCAGAGGAAGACAGCCGAAACCAGTGATTACCAATAAAAAATAGAGGGATGTGTTGCTGTTGTCAAAGTTACGGCCAATAAATTAATCTGGTCAGTAAAAAGTGACGTGTGATTCACTCTGCTCCTAAACAGATGTACCCAGACCCAGTATTGTGTTGACATTTTGTAAGGTTGTATACAAATTCACTTGGTCTCTTACCGAGCTACTCTGTCGTGTCCCCCAGACACAAAGTAGTAACCATAAGGGGAGAACTGGGTGTCCCACACGGGGTAATTGTGTCCTTTATACCCAACAAGGCAGGTGAACGTCTGCAGACTCCATAGTCTCACTGTACCGTCCTCAGAACTCGACAGCAGATAGTTCCTACGAGACGTGATGACGGGAGAATTGAGACTGGGTTATTTACAAGACATCTATAGGATCATGGCTGCCTTAAAATATGAGTGAAACAATAAATAAATACATGGAGAAAACCTCTTCTATTTACTGTGTGTACACTACATATTCGTTTTGTCCATTTAAGTCGGAGACAGACAAGTCCATATACAAAAGCTTTTCGATTTTCTATCATTCGACTACATTGATTTACAGGACCTTCCTTCACAGATGTAATCATGCTGCCATCCCACCTGTCTGGGCTGAAGCTGATGCCATATACTGGTCCGCTGTGTCCATACAGGATCTTAGATTCGCTTGCAGTCTTCTCATCCATGATCCTCTCCAACACGTCATCTGATTCTTTGTCTATGTTGCTCAGGTCTACACAGACGAAGCGCGACAGAGAGCGAGAGACAGCGAGTTAGAGAGCTGGCGAACCACAGGTTCCGCAAACATCGTAGCCTTTAACAGCGGCAATAGGGGACTCCCAGAATGCCGCAGTCACCACATGATCGCGGAGTGCCCTTGTCAGACACTTAACGACACGGCGACACCAGGCTATCAAGCGGATGCGCGGGGGTTGACGTTAGCATAGCAATGTAGAGTCACTGATGAGTTACCTGCGGCGGATTTGACTCGGCGTAGTTTCTTAGGAGTGACGCTCCACACCCTCACGGTGGAGTCGGCGAAGCCCCCCGCGATCAGACTGGAGTCGTCCGTGATGTCGACCGCCGTCAGGCCCTGCATTTCCAGGGCCACAGCGAAATATGTAACCTCTTTGTTTGGTGTTTGATTACCACACGTTGTGTCTGAGCGCTTCGTTTTTCATTATCGGAGCAACATTGAAATATCTCCAGGTGGACATCATCCACCGCATGCTAACCTGGTAAGCGTTGAGGAAGGTGTAGAAGCAGATGGAGGGCAGGTTATCTGAACCCAGGCGAATCTTCTTGGCGGCCTCCTTCATGTTCATGATCTTGTCCAGCTTGTCGGAGTCCTTCAGCTCGGGGAGAGGGATTCTAGCATGTGAGAAGTGACATGGTTCATTTATTCATCATTCAACTCCAGTTGTTTCAACCGGGTAAGGCACTGCAAATGCTAGCAAACTGGATTGCTTCGTAGCATCTCATACAGGTCAAATGTTGTTCATGGCCTCTGAATTTTACACAAGAAAATCGGGTTTGTGTAAAACACAATCTGAGATTGTCTAATAACAAATGCAAATGCATATTTTCAACAGGAAGCCGTTGAGTAACGGTAAGAACGAATAAACCCATCCATTAACACATACTGTAAGGGTCAATGTTAACCAACCTGGTCTGTTGTGGTGCGTTGGGGTCCTGTTTCTTGCTCTTGGAACCCATGCTGTCCTTCTTGGGCTTCTTCTTCTTGGGTTTGCCCTCCTCATTTTCAGCCTCCTCATCTTCATCGTCCAGGGGCACTTCGATCTCGGGCTCCTTCAGTAGGCCGTAGAACACCTGCGTGAGAAAGAACACTCAGTCCAGATAGTATGAATCTGCAATTGAGTAATGCCGGTTTAAAAAACTATAAAGACTACACTGACACCCTCGTTCACTTGAAAACAAACCAGCAGTTACTAAATTGGTATTTTGCATCACTCACACCCACAACACACACACTCACTTTGGTTTTGTTGGCGTCCCTCTTGGCCTCGCCCGCCAGACTCCCAGACATGGCATCAATCTGACTTTTACTACGCGGCATTCCATCAAATATGTCAATATAGAGGTGTTCCTGAATAATGTTCCAGATCTGGTTGTTCTGACGTTCCTGAAGATGCCTCTTCAGCAGCTGGAAAGATAGCGCACAGCATTGTCATTTGCAACATCAATGATAATTTTACAGGCTTTATAACTGCCCAGTTAGTGCAGGAGTTTGAACCGGAACCCTTTTCCTTATTTGCCAAACCCAGCAGGCCACCTACCTGGTAGGAGTCTCGGGAAATACGCAGGACAAACTTGCTGGTCCTGAAGTCCAGCATGGTCTCGTTGCCCTTCATGTGTTCCTTCTTGGTCATGCCTGAAAGGATCCGCAGGTCCTCTGCATAGTAACACTCCTGGTCCCCACTGAACCTACAGCACAAAGAGGCCTGGGTGAAGAGGGGTAGAACGCAAATACGCAAAACAGAGTTCCATTTCACAATAAAAGCCCCTAACAGAGCAACGCATTAGTCGTTCAAAACATCAGTAAAGACATGCACTTGTCCGGCAGACATTCTGGGGCTTGAGGGATCCTTAACACTAACAGTCCACATACTTTTCGAAAAACTGCTTGGCCTCCAGCTCGTGGTTGTTGTAGACAAGCTCCAGGTACATGTGCACAAACAGCGGGTAAAAAACCTGGGACAGTTCGGCTCTGTGACAGTCCAGAACAGACTCGATAAACTTCTTCAGGCCGTTGTAGTACAGCGGGTACAGATCAGGATCTCCCTGTTGGCTATAGGCCGACAGGACTACGTTGACGTCCGGTTGGTCTTCCCCACCCGATGCTGTCACTGTTGTAAACAAATCACAATGAGGCAGGCACGTACAAAAGTAACTAATTGTTTGTAATGTTATCACATCGGGCGCAATAAAATTGAGGAGCAAAAACACAATTTTCAAGATTGTCTTTCATGAACTCTCATTCGTCCAGTAAGTGGCGAACAATGCAAACTAGCAATAATAAAAAAATGCATTGCATGTACTTTTGAATATGCAAGTTGTAATCACACTACTGTTATTTTAGCATGGTAATTAACGAGTCAAATAATTACAATGTGCATGAAATCTTTAAAATGTGATCGCACCAGACCTTTTGCTGGAATGGGGGCGGCGGTGACCGCGGGGGCAGCAGGGGTGACGATGGAAACTCGACTGAGGAGAGAGTTGGCATCCCCTCCATCTACAGTGGCATTTGAGCCACCACCAGATCCAGCTCCTCCCGATGCCGATCCGGGGGAATCATCTATTTCCACCGATAAGCCCGCTTCTCGCCGTAAAATGTCTACTGACTCATTCAATTTATTCCTCTTGAGAAATTGCAGCACTGCAAGGAGGGTCTGTTGATCCTCTGCCGGTCCCGTCGGCGATTTTGATGAAGCACCTAAAGGCGTAGAACCAGGTGACGAAGAGTTTGCATTGTTATTTCCAGACCCATCATTAGAAATTTCTGTTTTTATTTCTTTTTTTTCGACCTCCAGATCAACCTGTCCATCTTGCACAGCCGCCATTTTCGAAATGAAGTGCGCATGTACAGGCAAAATAAAGAGACGGCGACTGCCCAATATCAGGTATTGTGATTGGTCCTTCCAAACAACATGGAGTAATTTCGTTCAATTTCATTGGTATATGTGGGTACCTAGAGCTTAGTCACAGCCAATGTTTGTAACAAATCGTATAATTTAAATAATAACTCATACTTGTTTGCTTGAAAGTATGTTATCCAATTCCTTTTCCTAACAAGAAATCTAATTACATTTTGTTTCGTCACATGCTTGATAAACAACCAGTGTACTTCAACAGTGAAATGGGTTATGGGCTCTTTTTCAACAATGCAGTTAGAGAAAGAGAATCGACCATACGAATATTTAATAGAAATATAAAATAGCATATCAATAAAAAACAATAAATAATTACAATATTGCTGTATATTGATTTTAGTTTGAGGTATATTTTTTTCCCCCCCCAACCTTGCCATGTCCACGTCATGTGTCAGTTGTACCACTAGGGGGCCCCTTTGTCTCACCTTGCTGTTCTTTGCGTTTAAGTGTGATAAAATATACCAGGTACCCGGCAATACCTGAATATTTATTTATTGCTGATGTTATCATTAAAATTGAAAAATACATCCAAATAAACCTGGCGATCCTTCAACCGTACTGCGCTAAAAAAAAGTGGTAGATGTTATGTGATCAGGATCCATCTCTCTCTCCGCCTCTCTCTAAAACCACAGTGTATCACGCTGTTGCACCTTTCTGTTCAATCATTCTCCCAGCAAAATGTCTGATGGATATCTTTGTCCTTCACTAATCCTCTTATATTCTGCCTTGCTTATCTGACTTCGCCTTTAGCCAGACTATTCATTTTGCCTGAGAACATACGACACATACTAAGATTTCAAATGTTTTTCAGGTTGACTTCAATAAGTGTATTTACATGAGACCCTGTCCAGAACATCAATGTTTGTCAACTGAAGGGTTTCTCAGTAATCCAATCTATTATATTGCTGAGGTTATAATGAATGACCTTGAAGGTATTACCTCTTGTTAGATTAGATTCAATTTTATTGTCATATAACAGCACAGTGAAATGCAACTCGCATCCAACCAGAAGTGCAAATAGAAGAGGTCAGGAAAAGTATTAAGTAAAGTTTATGTTACAAGTGTAATGTATGGATGCGCATTGAACACAAATACGGTACAAAAGGCCAATTCTAAATAAGCAATAAAGGCAGATATATATGTTCCCAAAGGGTACGTGCGTGTTCAAAGGTTTGGTGTGTATGTGGCTGTGGGTTTTAAACGACAATAAGTCAGACATAGTGCAGGGTTTCTTGACATATTGGAACATGGTGGGAGGCTGATTTCTGTCTGAAATGGCGCCCCATCAGCTTAATGCAGTGCACTACTTTTGACCACTAGCCAGGTGGAAACGAGTCCACTACATTATGGGATATAGGCTACGAGTTTTTGGGCCTGTGTTGAGTGAGATGATCTTTTGTGTTCATGTGTTGAGGAGAGAGCAAAAGGGTGGTTATGTTGCATGCATTTCTGGTCCTTTTGCGTCCCCCAGACTGGTTAGAATGGGTTATACATCCGGTCACATCACCGATGACATGGATACAGGCCAGGGAGCGAACGCACCGATTCACTTGGAGGTCGAGCGAGTATGTTTCACATCACCTCAGGAAGTGTTGTCAGCATAAAACAGGAATTTGATCGTTTTCTTTAACAACATGTAGAGAAAATAATACTTTCTGGGGATTGTTATCACACAGATAAAGAACTCAAACCTCTCTCTCTCACACACACACACACACACACACACATTCACTGCTCAACTGTATATTATAAACACTGATCACTTTTATGTTATTGGTTATTTTTATCAATTTTGTATAATGTTCAATTGACTTGATTGTATTTCTAATCGTGCTACCGTGAACTATCACTTTGTATCCTTGATTCGATATTTTATTACTTTATTTAACTGAATGTGAATGAGAAAGTTGGATGACATCAGTCCTGGATATAAAGGGGCTTATCGGCAGGGTGAGGATCAACACCTTCCTGTGCGCAGCCGCCGTACACGACAAAGGCACGGCGCGGTTTATCGTCTGCGGCATGACAACGCGGTGAGGCCCCACCCTGGGCTTCTGGGTAAAGCTAACCCCCTCCCCCTTCGCCCCCCCCAAAGCCCTACGCTGCTGCAGCTGAAAAGCAGGGCTACGCCTCCTGTAAGACCTTGTGTTGTGACATCAGCAGGAAGGGCAGCGTGTAGATACATGGGAGCAGAGGTCGACACATAACGACAACAGGGACGCTTGTCAGGGAAAGAAATGTGCTAAGGCTTCTTAATAAATGAGTTGAGTGCGCTGGGGATTGTGAGCGGCTCGTCTCGTTACCCGGATGTTCTGAGTAGGTTACTTCACCTAACAGACGTCTGTAGCTGACCTGCCCCTGCAGATGCTGGTTCTAGAATGAGTATGCACAGAAACGGGCCCACTGATTTAGTTCATTGATTTAAGATCAAAGGATGTTCAGCCCTTACATCATTCAGCAATTAACATTGACTTGGCCAGCGTTGTGTTGCCTTTATTAATGCACAATCTGACACCTGCCTGCTCTTCTCGAACAATGCACAGGCTCTGCCGACATATCAATGTTCAGACAGCTGCTTCGACCCGCCTGAGTCCCCATGTTTCAGACTGTGTCCGCAGCTGGCGAAATGGGTTGAACATTTTCTGTGTGGTGGATAGGGGTCTGTGTGTGTCACGTGAGAAAAGAATAGGCAGAACGACTGTTCAGAGCTCGGGTGTTTGTAATAGGAAATAAAAACAGGAGTTGCGTTTGGTCCAAAACAAATGACGGATGTCACCCGAGGGGAATAACCCAGATTCTAACGCGTGAGCTTGTCAAGTATCTTGACAGTTGGTACTGCTGCTGCCAGATATTTTAAATAAAACAGAGCCATTACATTTTCCGTCGGAACAATCTCAGATCAATTTACGTGATGAACCCACATGTGCCATTAAAAGAAAATTGACGACGGCCTATATTTTGAAAAAAGTTGCTGGTCGTTCTGCTTTTGAGGCAACTGGCGTTTTTGCACCTTGCTATCCAGCCTCTGTAATTTGCCTGGTAAAGTCTTCTGCAGATGGGAAGAAGCATCCACGGCTACCTTCTGGAGTGTTCGTGCCCTCCAGTCATCGCATAAAATCCTAAGAGCTGGAATTCAGAGCATAAAAAACCAAATGCCTTTGCAGTTCATTGCATGATGTTGTATGGTCTTCCGTACTGCTAGGTGTGTGTTTGTCCACTTTCAGTGTGCCCACGCTCTCTCGTGTGCAGGGCTGTGTGGCGGTTCAGTCCCATCCTCCCTCTCAGCAGAACAAAACCACACATTCGCTACTCACACGCTGGGTGTCAGAACAAGCCTGTGATCCTCTTCCCGAGCCCCCCTCCCTCCCCCTCCCTCCCCCTCCCTCCCCCTCCCTCCTCCATGTAGCCAGCTCACGTACCCCACTGTGACTTTGTGAAAACAGGGTGTGGCACCACCAATGTCACACCGCATAACACACACACACAAACACACAGGCAGGCAGGCCTTCCAGGACATGTGCGCATCTAAACCGGCTGTGATTTCCACAGTGTGATGCCGAAGCAATACGGAATCGCAGATTGTGTAATTACACGGCAAACGATCAACTGATCAGTTCAATTAAAGGGCCCCCAGTGATAAATTGGATACATCTATAGTTATTTATTATTTTCATATACATTAATGTCAGTCCTTTCCAAGCCCAATCTGATCAATAGTGTTTATTGTTAAATGACATTGTGTTACTGGTGTGCGACTGTGTGAGTGTATGTGTGTGTGTGTATGTGTGTGTGTGTGTGTGTGTGTGTGTGTGTGTGTGTGTGTG
>JACXGJ010007196.1:0-31212 GCA_016801105.1 Esox niger | reverse complement strand
ATATATATATATATATATATATATATATATATATATATATATATATATATATATATATATATATATATATATATATATATATATATATATATATACAGTGGGGCAAAAAGGTATTTAGTCAGCCACCAATTGTGTGAGTTCTCCCACTTAAAAAGATGAGAGAGGCCTGTCATCATAGGCACACTTCAAATATGAGTGACAAAATGAGAAAAAAAAATAATCGAGAAAATTACATTGTAGGATTTTTTATGAATTAATTGGTAAATTATGGTGGAAAAAAAGCATTTGGTCAATAACAAAAGTTCATCTCAATACTTTGTTATATACCCTTTGTTGGCAATGACAGAGGTCAAACGTTTTCTGTAAGTCTTCACATGGTTTTCACACACTGTTATTCGTTGCCCGGGCGGTGTGTTTGGGATAATTGTCCTGCTGAAAGACCCAGCCACGTTTCATCTTCAATGCACTTGCTGATGGAAGGAGGTTTTCACTCAAAATCTCACGAAACATGGCCCCATTCATTCTTTCCTTTACACGGATCAGTCATCCTGGTTCCTTTGCAGAAAAACAGTCCCAAAGCATGATGTTTCCACCCCCATGCTTCACAGTAGGTATGGTGTTCTTTGGATGCAACTCAGCATTCTTTTTCCTCCAAACACGACAAGTTGAGTTTTTACCAAAAAGTTGTATTTTGGTTTCATCCGAATGTTCTCTAGCAAACCTCAGACGGGCCTGGACATGTACTGGCTTAAGCAGGGGGACACATCTGGCACTGCAGAATTTGAGTCCCTGGCGGCGTAGTGTGTTACTGATGGTAGCCTTTGTTACTTTGGTCACAGCTCTCTGCAGGTCATTCACTAGGTCCCCCCGTGTGGTTCTGGGATTTTTGCTCACCGTTATTGTGATAATTTTGACCCAACAGGGTGAGATCTTGCATGGAGCCCCCGGATCAAGGGAGATTATCAGTGGTGTTGTATGTCTTACATTTTTTAATAATTGCTCCCACAGTTGATTTCTTTACACCAAGCTGCTTACCTATTGCAGATTCAGTCTTCCCAGCCTGGTACACGTCTACAATTTTGTTTCTGGTGTCCTTTGACAGCTCTTTTGTCTTGGCCATAGTGGAGTTTGGAGTGTGACTGTTTGAGGTTGTGGACAGGTGTCTTTTATACTGATAACAAGTTCAAACAGGTGCCATTAATACAGGTAACGAGTGGAGGACAGAGGAGCCTCTTAAAGAAGAAGTTACAGGTCTGTGAGAGACAGAAATCTTGCTTGTTTGTAGGTGACCAAATACTTATTTTACCGAGGAATTTACCAATAAATTCATTATAAATCCTACAATGTGATTCTCTGGATTTTCTTTTTTCATTTTGTCTCTCATAGTTGTAGTGTACCTATGATGAAAATGACAGGCCTCTCATCTTTTTAAGTGGGAGAACTTGCGCAATTGGTGACTGACTAAATACTTTTTTGCCCCACTGTATATATGTGTTTGTGTGTGTGTGTGTGTGTGTGTGTTAAATTCTATTCCTGACCCAATCAACATTACATATTTTGATTTACAGTGCATAGAACAAAACAAGCTGACAACGATAGGTCTTTATCTGTTCTGAAAATATGGAATTAGTAGTCTGAAGCAGCTGATTCTATTCATAGAGCAGCCTAGATCTACCATAGCTGAATCATTTTGTGCACACTTATGACTCCATTAAATGCATTTCGAAGAGACAATATGCGTTGGAGTATAACCTGTATAACCTTAATTTAAGCAATACACCTCTCACCGAGACTACATTCTGTGGTTACTCACAAATGATGTTGGAAGTTAAAGGAATACAAACAGTGGGACACAAGTTCTGCCGACTGATGATAGATGAATTATGGATTTAGCATGGGCATTTTACTCTATTACACAAACTACCTGCATGAACAAGTTGCTTTGTTTAGGCATTTTTGTTTGACATTTGGCTAAATTAAACCAACCTATGTAACAAATAATCTATCTTATTCAAACTATAGTTTGGGACTTGTATGTGAAAATGTTCTAAAGCTCTTTCAGGCTTTAGAGTTGTTTTGCTAAAAGCAGTGCAAGGATGGCTACTCCTCTTGATTGACTCTGATCCTCACATTTGATTCCATGGCAATACATCTCACACACACTCTCTCAAACATACAGTACACTGTAGAGAGCTTCAACTGTCTGGCCACAACTTCTATGCTGTGAGAACAGTCATGAGAAATACTGAATGCTGTATATCAGTCGAAAACTATGTGGTGCCTTTCTGGAAAAAAAAAACTTGCGACCAGGCTATAATTGTAAATTGGACATAATGAAATTGGGAGGGGAGAACATTGGGGTAAAATATGGGTTAACATATAAAAACAGCAAATTGACCACAACTAAGCCCATTTACTGTATTTGACAATGACAAACATTTACTAATTACTAATGTTAGGAATGATACATAAAAACAACATCCCCTCAACACAATCTAAAGAGAGCAATTTTGCAGGTAGAATTTGTTCATAGAATACCATGGTCCAGCATTCACAGCAAAAATGGTTAATTCCTCAACTGTCATTAGAAAATATGAATCACGGTTGATATAGAAATAGTAGATATAGACATTTTTGAAACACCATCATGCACCCTTTTTTTTTTGCCTGTTTTTCTAAATTGCATGTAAGTGCTAACAGTGCTTTTTCACTTTTTTTTCACTAGTAGAGATACTCTGATGCACATTAAATATAGCTAGCTAGGACAGTACATCTGGGATAAACAGCTACATTCTGTACATCAGGGAAAAGTTTATCCCACTTGTAATACAGATGCCAACTAACAAAAAACATTAACACATTGACCATTGAAATAACTTTTTCCAATGATGATTTCATTTTGACAAGCAAAATCATGCTGCATGTAATCAGTTATGTAGCAAAGACACCAATCAATCTTTAGTTAAACAACTACAGTAGTAAATATTGGGTATATTCTGTCACTTTGATGATTTATTACCCAGGTAGGCGGGGCATCCAGATTGATTCGACAGGTGGACAGGACTTCCAGTTTGCACAAGAATGGGAGACTGTTCAGTATAACAATGTTTGTAGTTTTTCCCATTCTGCAACAAGACAAAAACGTATCCAATCGGGCATCCAAACATGATCTTTCAAGATTTAAAACCACTAGACACCTACTTTGGTTTTGTTAGGGCTACCGTATGCCCGCCAAAAGGCCTTTATCACCCTGTTTTACCACACAGGGATGGTGGTAAGCTGTTCTTTCCCTCGTGTAGATTATGTGCAGAGTCTGAAAATCTGGTGACTGATTGTTCACACACTTATTCAGAAAGATTTCACCAGGATGTCAGATAATCTTTTTGCTAAATACATGAGAACATTCCTGAAGCACAACCAGGAAGCTAGCGGTTTCCAACATCAGTTGTTGACAATGATATTATAGAACAGTATATTTGTAAATATCATGAAAAGGAGAGTTTGCAGGTTGACAAGGAAAACATTGTTGTAAACAGGGCAAGACAATCTTTGCCAAAATTGGCAATGAATAGTCTTTTCGGTAAGATTGATGAATGGACGAACCTTATGGACACAATGTTAATTACAGATTCGGAGGAGTTAAGCCACTACCTTTTTTCCAGTGAAATAGAAGTTGTTAATTTCTCTTTTATCTCAGACGCTGTTGCGATGGTAAAGTCGAAGTAGAGATGGTAAAGACACCAATCAAACCACGTAACGGCAATATTTTTATTGCTGTTTTCACAACAGCTCATGTTCGACTCAAGTTGTATACACTCTTGGAGAAGTTGGATAGACGTGTAAAATGATTCAGTGATTGGGTGCCCCCTCAAGGCCTGTTCTTGGGTGGCTTGACTGATGAGTTACCAGATGGTGACAGCATCACACAATTTGTTTGTGGTGGCCCTAAGACATATGGTTACAAAACCGTTAAAGGTCTGACCTGTCTCAAAACAAAAAGCATTACACTCTCAGTTACAACTAGGGTATTGTAAATTTTAGAGACACTAACAAGACTGGTTGATAACTATGTATGAGTCAAAGGTGGTGAGGATATTCATGTCCTTGCTAATGCAGACACAATTGCTGGAGATAAAATAGCGTTCACATTAATAAACAGAGTAGTGTCCAATTGCTTCAGAATTGTATACAACAAGTGTGTACTGCACCCGATTACAGCACAAGGCCATATGGGTACTAAATCTCATTCTAGGATGGATAGGGATTTGACCCACAACTACAACACACATTCAGCTGAGACATTACTGTACCCAGTAACTCAGGTAAAACTTATTTTGTGAAGATGTTGCTGGATAATGCTGAAGTTGTATTCTCCAAAGGAATTCAGAATATCGTCTGGGTTTATTCATGTTGGCAACCACTGTATGGTGAAATGCTGAAGTTGAGGAAGATTACTTTTATAGAAGGCCTACCAACATTCCTGTGTGATAACAATCTGTTTCCAATTCAGAAAAGCAACCTTTTAATTATTGACGATTTAATGAAAAGTGCATCAGAGAGTTTGGAGATGGAGAGTTTTTACACAATATTCACACCACCGTAACCTGAGTGCAATTCACCTTGTCCAAAATATGTTTCTTGAAGGCAAATCTAGTAGAACTATTAATTTAAACACAAATTACCTTATCTTGTTTACAATGTAACAATCAGCAGATTCATATTTTAGGCAGACAGTTATACCCCGGTCTTCCTCGGTTCTTGGGAAGTTGGGAAGTTTTATACACGCAACACATCCATCTTTTGGTTATTTATTTAATGACTTCAAAGCTACACCAAAACACCAGAAGACTACCGCCTGAAAACTGGGTTGTTTTCCAGGGATTGCCCTGTCGTGTACATTCCTAAGAAAGTTTGTTCATGTCTAAACGCATTCGTAAATATGTACCACAGTTGAAGATGCTATTTAAGGCACCGGCGAGTCAACTAAATGGTATTTTAGAATCAGCTTCCACAGACCTCATTCCATCACTCTGTCAAATAGCTTTTAATCTAAAGTGTGGCGCGATATACCCTTAACAGATTTGTAGCTCTGAAATGAGACAAAAAGCCAAAATTATATAAATGTCTGGAAAGAAAATAAAAACCATCAACCAGTTTGGAGGTTTTCTACTACCGATACTAACCATTGAAGCTCCGTTCCTAACCAGACTAATTGCATTGAGACACGGTTAAACAACATGGATCATGCACAGAAAATGTACTAGTGCCACAACATCAGTAAGAAAATCTGCAAAAATTCAAAACGACTAGATGTAAGATAATCTGTTAAAAATTATTTGGACTCATCGATTCGCAATATACTGTTGAAGCCTGATAAGGATTTACATGAGAAATCTAAAAGATACTCTGTCATTTTACAAAAAGGGGAGCTTGACAAAACCACACCTCCCACAACTGATTATCAATCAACCAAACCTTTCTCTGTACCCCCTACCACAGACAAAATACTATGTAAACATCAATGTGGTTTTACGATTGGTTTTATTTTTGAATAATAAAGCAGATATGATAAACATGATTTACTTTTACATCTCTATTTCTTCAACAACCATGACACAAATTAAGATTGAGCATGTTGTATGCAATTAAACATGTTTATCATGCTTACTCTGGTACATCTTAAACACAAACTCTAAGACTAGCACATAATTTGTTCATAAATCATCAATATAAAAAGACATAGCATCTTTATAACTCAGACCTCTTCTCATTAGATAGAGAAAGAACACACAATGTTGTCCACATGTGGTTGAAATCATGTCCTGGACTTGTTTTGAACTGTATTCCACATTCTCATGTTTGCAGAAATGCAAAACGGTCATAAAACCTTCCCACGCCATCATCTGTGATGTAAATAACCAGCCAGTGCTCCCCGGGGTGATTGCTCGGATGTGTATTAACAATCATCATTGACGCAACATCTCGGACAGGTCCACTAGATTGTTGGTTACATACCAGCACACCATAGAAATTAGTCGTAGATGAAAATTGTTTCACCACACCGGTCAACTCTGCAGTGTTCACTTCCATGCCGTTTGGTTATTGTTTCCTAATAGTAGTCAACCATGACAACCGTGTCTCCGGTTTGACACTTCGATAGGTAGGCATCACACACTGCTGACCCCGTTGTGTAATCTAGTTGAAACTGTTTGCTAGGATATTGCTGACCATCTACCTAAATAGCTATAAACTCCAAATTACAGTGTTTGAAATTAAATAGATGTTTTTGTGTGACGTCATACACACTCAATTGGGTACTTGGCGGTGGTTGTGAGTAGTGCTTGAGCATGTCCAACTTTCAAGGCTGGTGATGCAGTCACTTTCTTGACAAAGAGTGCCGCAGAAAATATATGCAAACGATAATGCACATCCCCTGACCCCGTAAGACAGAACTCGTCTTTAAAGCGAATCATCCTAACCTTTATGTCAACCCCGTTTAACATGAAAGAAGACATCACTATGAACAGGGCTGATCATTTCAAATGTATAACTGTCCGCTGAATAGGCAGCCCTTTTCGTAAGTCCATCGTTCTCGCCTGCAAGGTCCGTAATATCCAGGTGACCTCTGGCATCCAAAAACAAACCAGCTGAAAAGTGTGTCTTTAATGTATATTAATTCCTCGCTGCATTTTTTTCAAATGTGGTTTTGCTATTGAGAACCCATGCTTCAACAAAGGTATTGCCATCTGGAAAAGCAAATCAGTTATATGTATAGGGTGGTAATCCCTGCCAGAATATCTGTGGGGAATGGGCTGTACCATGAGGCGTACCACCGTTCGCCTGGTTTTAAGCCTAATATCTGTTCCAACTTTGCACAATATTTTCACCTTTTAGAAACATTCTGTTTTTAAATTAACCCGCCCATATACCATGTGGATTTATATAAATGTTGATCTCTGTCACTAGTTTTCCCATGTCATTGTAATAACCGGTGTTGAGTTCATAATTGAGAGTTTTGTCATGTTTCGAGTTATGTAGTTCAAATGCGTTTTCACCCCATGTAAAAGTCTTCCACATAGGTGGCTATTGGAATTCAACCAAAGACACTTCCCAATCACCTTTCAAATCTATACTTTTGGCAACTTTTGTGTTATAGGTCAAACTCGAATGGTTTGGATAGACATGTCTCGACGAGTTATTAGGCAGCGCTATATAAAAACCGCCGTTACTCAATGCCATCACTAATAGGACTGGTCACCCCTCTGAGCCTGGTTCCTCTCAAGGTTTCTTCCAAAATTTCAGCCTTCTTAGGGAGTTTTTCCTAGCCACTGAAGTTCATCCCTACTGTTGTTTGCTCCCTGGGGTTTAAGGCCAGGTGTTATGTGTAAGCACTTCGTGACAACTGCTGATGTAAAAAGGGATTTATAAGATACATTTGATTGATTGATTGGTTGATTGATCTACTTTATTACGTGTGCCCTGTTTTGGGCCCAAATGAAACACTTTTCCAAAGGTGGTCCATAAACTGGCAATAAAGACCATTTGATCAGTCACACCAGCCTTAAACTTTTGGCCTTCGGGTAAGTAATAAAATTGCAACGTAGCGTATCTCAGGGTGGAAAACGTACCCATCGATCCGCCTGTCTTCCAACTTCCACTCCTGTGCTAACATATCCTGGTATATCTGTTCCTGACCATTTCTTAATCATTAGGAATTTGTGTATTAGGACAGACATATCCTTGACGAACTCTTGATGTCTATAGTACAAGCTCCCTATCACATTATCTTAGTCATCCATACTTGTTTGCCTATCTTGTTTAATCCCAGGATCTATTTATTTGGACTGTGCTTTAAAATTTATACTCTGGAAAATTTTATTTTACAAGAGACTTGCATTTTCCTTGTCTGAGGAAATGAAAAATCAATTTGACCTGTTTTATGGGTCTTCCTGACCAGTGTTCTTCTTGCCGGCATAATCAATGAGGACGACCAATTCTAGACATATTCACAGTTTTTCCATTTCTTATTAACGGAATTTACAGTTTTTATATACTACCCCTGATTGGTGCTTTTAAAAAACCTTATTCCAGATTTGCTTTAAATGTTTCTTTGCATTCATGATGCAGTTTTTGTTAAGAATTTCCAGAGACAGGTGCATTTAATCTGAAAAACCTTGACTGCAAAAAGGCACACTACATTTAATTAATCGTGACCTCTAAAGACAACTGGTTTCACCACAGCTTACTAATGTGTCATTGCGAATGGGGTGAATAGTTCCAATCATTCTCTGTTTAATTTTTGCAATAAGTTTTGAACAATTTGTTGAACTCATACAGTATTTCACTTCGATATAATCCAAAAAGTCCAAGGGTGTGATACAAATTAATAGTCGCTATTCCAAGATAAAAACATGTTAGACATGCCCAAGATCACATTTATTGCTACAAATACTGTACATTATTTTTATGCATAGCTGGAAATGACCAGAAAAACATTATCGGTATTCACTCAAATTTCAACAAGGTCTTGGGCAAATTCCACTGCTCAAGCAGTTCCCTTTGTCTTAAATCCTCTCCAGTATACCCCGGTATACATGAAATGAACAAGTATGGTTCATTTAATGTATAAAAAATGTAAATAAATTCACATCAGAAAGTATTCATCCCCCAAATCTTGATGTGAAGCTAATGTACTGACTAATGTAAACATAGCTAGAAATTAGTCTTGAATCTGCCAAAAAATTCAACAAAACAGTTCACATTTTATGTGCAGAACTTACTCTCCCTGAATGATGCCATTGAGTGTATCACGACTCATACAAAGCCATCAACTACTTTCGTTCTGGCAAATTATGTTAGGAACAAATCTTACCGATTGTAATGATCCTCGGGAATGCAGGTGTGGATTCAAAAGCAGAGTTCAAGTTTTATTGAAGGCAACTGTACAGGTAAGTAATCCAGGTAGAGTAGTCAGGGGCAAAAACAGGCAGGAGTCAAACCTGGTATTATCCAAGTAGAGAAGACTAAAGAACAGAAGAAGTAATCATAAGCATTGGCTGAATCTCAAATCACTTACTTGCATACTATACACTGCCTGCACAATTATTAGGCAAGTGAGTATACTGATTGTATCCTTTTTCTCAGCACATTTTCCAACACCAAACCTTATAAACTTGAATGCTCATTGGATTGAATAATTTTCAGAGAAAATGTATTGGTGTAACGAGGGAGGGTGTGGCAACACATGAATAATACCTTCATGACCTCAACACATGAATAACACCTAAAATGGGTCACAAGAGATTAAACTGACACTGACATTTAAAAAAAAATGTAATGCTTTTCAGACAGATGCAACACCCTTGAAATAACTAAACTATTGAGGCGTTATCACTGGACAAAGGTTTTGTTGTGAATAGTCAAATGAGGTGCAAAAAACTCAGGGAGAAGAAATAAACGTAAATGAACTGCAGAAGACTTGAGGAGAACTAAACATAAAGCTACAAGGAATTCATTATCCTCAAGTGCCATCATATTTCAGAACTGCAACATACCTGGAGTGTCCAGAAGTACAAGGTGTCAAGAGCTCAGAGACATGGCCAAGGTCAAGAAGACTGAAACACGACCACCACTGAATAAAGATTTGAAATGTACTGTATAGATTGGGCAAAGAAATACCTGAAGACAGCTTTTTCAAAGGTTTTATGGACAGATAAAATGACAGTGACTCTTGATGGACCAGATGAATGGGCCCGTGGCTGGATCACTAATGGACACACAGCACCACTTCAGTCAGGTGCCAGCCAGGTGGAGAAAGGGTACTGGTACGGGCTGCTATCATTAAGGGGAGGCAGTGGGACCTGTTTGGGTTGAAGACGGTCAGGGAAGACAGTAAATACACCTCTTCGAAAAGCATTTGGGAAACTGTGGTTACTGCTTCAGCGAAAGTTTATCATGAACAGATCAAGAAACAGATCAGACTCCATGGATGGAAGACTCATGGCACTTATTGAGAAGTTATTAAGATGGGGGGTTATAGCGGTCACTGAATATTTTAGAAAGGACAACATTTTTGTTAATTGTCATTTTGTTTTACTTATTGTTTACACTTATAATAAGTTGCCTAATAATTCTGCACACCAATTGTTGCCTAATAATTACGCATTCTTATGTGTTCCCCTGAGAAAGATCCAAACTAAAATTTTCTTTGTTTAACATTCAGGTTTGAGGTTCAATTACATTTTGGATTGAGATAAAGCATTGTGATTGTTCAACAATAAACTACATCTTGAGAAATATGATTTGCCTAATAATTGTCCAGACAGTGTATAGTTTGCCAGATTAGTGTGCGAGAAGATTAGTATGTCTCAAACCATATTATGCTGAAATTAGTATGCCAAAATTTCCCGGATGATCGACGAATCTGTGCATATTGTTTGAGTAATATCAACCACAACCCTTTGCGCGCAGTAAAAGAAGAGTTTCCACGATCTTCTCGTCTTTTTACTTCACAAAAGTCAGTTATCATCACCTATACTGATATTTAATGCATCAATGTCATTCCTGTATGAAAGAAAAACGAATGTTGTGCCATGAAATTCAATTTTGTCAGTGTAAAGTTTGTTTTCAGTCTCGCTAGCAATTGCTCAATACTTATACAAGTAGTAAGCCGATAGACCTACTAGAAGGCTTAATACTGGCTAATACGCTGTTAAAACGGCAGTGGCAAAATCCAAACATATATGATATTTATGGTGGAAGTAGACTTCACAAGAAACGTTAGTCAGTTTAACACAATGCTTAATGGTGTCTAGTTAAATACTCAAACTTAGAATGATGGTAATGCGCAAACATTACCATCATTGTGTTCAAGGGATTGGTGGCTTGTTTTAAGGAGTGAGTTGTGTTCAAGGGATTGGTGGCTTGTTTTAAGGAGTGAGTTGTGTTCAAGGGATTGGTGGCTTGTTTTAAGGAGTGAGTTGTGTTCAAGGGATTGGTGGCTTATTTTAAGGAGTGAGTTGTGTTCAAGGGATTGGTGGTGTGATCGTGAGTGTGAGGTGGCAGGGGACATTACACCGATCAAAAAACCTAAAAGAATCTCAAAAAATACATATATTTTCTTAAAAAAGACAGATGAAGCGGTTAAAAAAATCAATATATTTTCTTTGCCGACTTCGCACAAAAATTCACCATGCGTATACTGAGGTTTATGTAATAACGGAAGGTAGGATTAAAACAAACCAGGTTTCTGCTTATATAGCCCTACATTTGTAATTCCATACTCTACAGCCTCCAGCTTATCAGAAAATGTGTTCGTCTGTATCGATTTTTACAGTATTAAAGATTCTTAACCAACCCAACATAATCTTCCCCTGCAGAATTAGATACACGGACACATTGAATCTGTCCCCAAGCCAACTGGGCCACACACATATCCTTCAAGATAACTTTGACAGACTGAAGTTCTCAGAAATGCACTAGTATCACAGACTTATTTTCAAAAGAGGAATTGAGAGCATAGCAACCTCATCTGCCACAGACAGTCACTGCAGCCTCTCCTCCCTATGCCTAAATATGTATTTCGCCCATTTACAACAAATTAGGTTTCTCTCAAAGTGAATTTCAAGCTCGACTGCTTTTGGAGGGTGAGAAACTCTCTTTTCATTAATTTCATTCTTTTCTCCTAACAAATGATCTACTGTACAGATCGCTCTGCTCACTCTTATTCTCGATTTTTTTTCTCCTCTTTTCTCTCTCTCCTCTTTTCTTTCTTCTTTTCCAGGGTCCCAACTCTGGGTTTAGCAATGGAAAGCAATTACACTGTCAGAAATGTGTATTCTGACTTATTAAGAAACCTGAACACTCTCAAAAAATGCACCCCCCCCCCTTGGTCCCCAGGGAGAGGAGGCCTGACACCAGAATAAAACGGATACTTTCTTACATGCACAGTCTTCCATCCACGGAGTCATCTAGAAAGCAGTGGTTAGTAAATATTCATTGGCGGGTGGCAGAAAGAGAGTGATAGACGGCAGCACAGAGCTCTGTGGCTGGGGATTCGATTTCTCTTAGAGGGGGAGAAGGAGGGAGAGAGGGAGAGGGAGAGCGTGTGACTGCTGACTGCTGCAGCGGCTCCATTTGAGAACGCATCCTTCTTCCTCTGTCACTCGATAACTCACTCCCTCAACCACCTCCACACAGCTCCCACACAGCCAGGCCTCATGAACAGTACCTAACTCTCCCCCAATGGTGTCTTCCTTCCCACACTGCATCACCACTTTCTGGCTAGCCACAGCCACTGTAGCTAATGGCCGATGGGAAGATTCAGCCCTTCACTGAGACTCAACGGCCTGCTAACTGTACCATTTGTCCTCTGGGGCCGAAGCCTCCGGCTGTGAGGACAGGGTTGTTGAGGATAGAGTAGGTCTATCTTTCACAGGTGAGTGCAGCAGGAGAGAGAAAGTAAAAGACTCCGGCATGGGGTTTTATCTGAAAGCAGAGAGACAGAGAAAGAGATTTTGCTAGCTAAGTGAGAACATGAAGCCATGCTGGGTGATATCCTTCTGTCGATAAAGCACCTCTCTCTCTCAACACTCATCTGCAGGCTCACGCATACAAATTAGTTTACAGAGCTGCTGCACAACATGGAGAGATTTAAGCCTTAAAAGGTGTGAGCAATTTCCAATTTCAAAAATAAATATTATATCTGACTGTGCAAATCTGGTCCTTTGTGCCTGCGTTTTAATAAGGATCAACTTACAATTTTAGCGGTCAACTTAAAAAATACACACCCTAAACTTAATTAACTTTCTGCCACACATAGGCTATGGCCTCCAATTCCACTTAAAATGAAGTATACTACTGCCAATGGCCACTGTCCCTACCACAATCACCAGACCTACCTCTCCAGCACACACAGATTCTCCTCATTATGGTAGCACACATGGGTGTGATGTCATTGATATATCAAGTGATATATCAATGATAAAGCACTGGGAGAACAGATTTGGAGAATCACTTATCCAGCTCAGGTTGGATAAATCATTTTATCTTAAATTTCATCTGGAATAAGTTCTCTGCTCTATTGTTGGGGTCAAATGCATAGTGCATGAGGAAATATTGCTGAGATAAAAAACTGATGAAACAGACCTATTTATATCCCTCAATCCACATTCAGCGAAATCAGCACTTTCTCACAATGTTGCAATAGAGGTCAAAGACCAATACATGCCAATGGAAAATTCTGACAGTTCACCAGCTTCTTGTCAGAGCAATACGAGACAAGGTCAACTGACAAGAAGAAGAGATCATGCATGACACCCCACAAATCTTTGAGGAATTTTATGGAATAAAAGCTGTAGTTACAACCTTGTATATGGACACGGACGACTCAAAGATCAGGACATCCAAACTCCAATACATGCTACAACACTCCTTGCTGTTTCTTATTACACTGTTAGCAGAGTTGGGGAGTAACAGATTTGTATTTGATGCAGCCACCAAAACACCATACTGGTAGGCCACGTGATTCTTTTTGCTCCGGATCTTAGAAAAGTGCAGTCTTTGGTCTGATTATTGGCTGCTGACAACATTGACTAAAAGATCAGGGTGCAGATGTATGTCACAGTTTATTTCTGTAATTTGCATTTTGAAGATTCTTCACTGGTAGCCAGTTCTTGACTTGGGCCGTTCAGGTATTTCTATTTGTAGGCAAACAGCATTCCTGCTCCTTTTTCCGGCAAAAGAGTAATCTTGGAAAGGCTACTTTAATGTAACAAGCCTTACTAACACTTACAATTTGATTAACATTGTCAAATGTGTCAGTTCCTGCACACATTTTAGGAGGCCCTAAAAAACACAGGTTTATTTCCTGGAGATGTGCCCCTAGAGGGCTTCGCTCCAAGCTCCACTCCACTCATATAACTGGATTCACAGCCAGTAACTATCAGTTACGTTTGCCTAGGTAAAACATATCTAAGCGCGAGTGTTCACAAATACAAATGTGCATTGGTGTGCCTGGGGTTTCTGCATCATTTTGACAATGTTAGTGTATGTGGAGCAAAACATCAGACTACTAAATATTTTGTGTATATGCGAAAAGCTACGGATAGCTTGAAATGTATATACAATCATTTTAATGCCCTTTTTGAGAAATTGCAATAAAACCATGAATAAAATACATGCTTAGAATTTGGTTGACATGTCTGATTCTGGAAGGTCAAAGGTTATTGGATAAATTGGAATTATTGAATATCTGACAGACCTTCAGTGAGTAATGTAGGAATGTAGCCCAATCATATTGAAGTAGAAAGCAATGGTTTATAAACTCTTTCCAAAGGCACTGTACATAAGAAAAAAATGCTAATTCTGTTTTTGGCCAGCTATGTAAAACCAGCTGAACTGAAATGTCAAAGGAAATTAGAGCTTAATTGTCAACCTCAGTGAATTTTCAGGCACCCAAACCACCACTAAGAGTTCATGTTTTGCGATTATACAATGACTTCCCTTGATGTTCCTATACCCCACCCCTAGCCCAAACCAAGCAAGGCATATTGTGTACCACCCATTGAAGCTCCAGTCACATACTGCTGTGACAAACCCTGGGATTGAATTAAGTTTTGGCACTTATGTAGTGGAGCTTTCCTTTCAAGGTTGCCAGCCTAGAGTTTAGGAAGACATCAGTTCAAAACCAGAGATAATTTTGTCTATACAGTATGTTTCACACCAGTAGTAAGAGGGTGGCAGTTGTAGTACCAGAGTTGTGGATTTGATTCCCACAGGTGGCCAAACAGATAATTTAGGAAATGTATGCACTCACTACTCAAAATCACTCTGGATAAGACTGTCTGCATAATTACTAAAAGTACAAAAGCTAGAGGGAAGGAAATATTCTGAGAAGCACTTTGGTTGCCGTTAGGCCAGTAAAGGACAAAACCTCATGCAGCCTGTTTTTGCACGGTTAGGCTATCCAGTGTGGCCTTTTCCTATCTTCTCTGATCTCTGGCGTCAGCTGCTAACGCTCCAGTCAATTTGACCTTCTCTCCTAGCGGAAGGTAGAGTGGCTATTGATTAAATCTTGGCACGCAGTGTACAAACACAGCGATAAGCCCAGCAGACAGCCACAGTGCCAACTCTGTGGGCCAAAGACCCTTCACATCTTTTGTTTCCACTAACAGGCACCAGGACACAGTTCCCTACAGCCTGCCTGCAGGAGACCGAGTGACCATTAGGATGGTAGAAAATTCCCTTCCCAGACCTGCACACCATCTCCCAGTTCCCCAATTCGCCCCTTGGAGCCATGGTTTGGAGGGGCCAATCGACATCCTGAGTCTGTGTGAGCAGCTGAATCCCACAGAGACCTGAACGTTTGAAGGTGACCTCCGCAGGGCACTTAGAATGCCTATTATTCTAGACAAGCTTGGTTTGGTGAATAATTCAATATAGCCAAAGGAGCATAAGGGTTTGTGGATATTACAGCAAGCGCTGTGTAAGCCTCCTTGCAAATGTGTCATGTTAATTTGTCAAATTTGAGGGACATACTCTCCATATTTCTGCAGCACACTTTTTGGGTGATTATTTCCCCTTGAAACACGATAAGTAGCGTGAAACCTAGTGATGGCAGGTCGAGGGCGGCAGGCTTAAGGATGGTCATCGACTCCTCACTTATCTTCTTGAGCTCTTATTTGCACATTCATCTTAGATGGCTGCAGATACAGGCTGCTTTGTCAGGGGGTGACAAATTGTGTCACAGTTGGCCATCGTGGCAGAGAAGGAATGGAAAAAAGTGCTTATTCTGCAACTCCTTGCCCGAGTCTGCCCATAGGAAAATGCTTTGTTAACTTTTTTTAACAGTCAATACGAAAGAAATGGTGGAATAGATTTAAGTAAACTTCTGACTGGAATGCACACACTTGTTAGCGAAGAAAGGTCCAGGCTGAATCTCTCTATGGACTTGTCTCTCTGGAGGGGAGAGGAACTCACACAACTGTGAAAGGAATGGATTGTCGGAGAAATCTTCAGAGACAAAACAGGGGAATGGATACAGCATATGACCCTTCCACAAAAACACAGTGAATATCTTATAGAAAAATCCACTAGTCCATCACAGACCTGTAGACCATCACAAAGAATGTGTTCAGATTCAAGTAGCAAGAAAGAAGTCTCGGGTTTGCAGTTGTATTTTTAAATTGTCACAGACTAATTAGGGAATTAGGGACCCGTGTCGGATTGATTGACACCTGGGTGAAAGCAGATGGTTAAAAAATGTTGTTCCATGGATTCAATGAGAGAAACATGCACATTCTCCAAATCAAGACTCTGTATTCTTTTGGCTCATACTTTATCAGGAAACTGTTTTACTACTTCAGGCATAGTTGCTGTACAAAGTCTGCATAAAAAAACTGTGAGAAATTGAATTATAGAGGGTGGCTGAAGAGCAATTCAAATATTTGTTATTATCCCAGATGTTCAATTATAGTAGAAATCTACAACCAAAAAAGAAAGCATGAAAAATGCTAATAAAAACAGAACGCAATGATGTGAAAACTTATAACCCTATATTTAATTGAAAATAGTACAACCACAACACAACAGCTGTTGTAACTGAGAAAGTGTATTATTTTTGGGAAAATACATGCCAGCAACACTTATACAAAAAGTTGGGACGGGCACGTTTACCACTGTGTTGCATCACCTCTTCTTTTATAAATACTCTGCAAACGTTTGGGAACTGAGGAGACTAATTGCTTTAGTTTTGAATGTGAAACGCATACACATTCTTGCATGATATAGGATTTCAGCAGCTCAACATTTCGGGGTCTCCCTTGTTGAATTTTGATTCCATAATCCTCCAAAAGGTTTCAACGCATGCTGTTGTGATATGTGCAGAACGTGTATTGGCATTGCCTTGCTGAAATAACCAAGGCCTTCCCAAAAAAGATGTCTGTATGGCAGCATATGTTGCTCCCAAACATATTGTTCAGCATTAATGATGCTTTCCCAGATATGCAAGTCACCCATACCATGTGCACTAATGCACCCCCATACCATCATAGATGCTGGCTTCTGTGCACTGATAAAAAGCCAGATGTTCCCTCTCCTCTTCAGACCAGAGGACTCGGTGTCCATGATTCACAGAAAGAATTTCAAATATTGATTTGTCAGACCACAGGACAGTTTTCCACTTTACCTCAGTCTATCATATATGTGCTCAGGCCCAGAGAGGGCAGTAGAGTTTCTGGATCTTGTTTATATATGTTCTTTGAATGGTTGAGTTGTAACTTGAATTTGTGGATGCAGTGATGAACTGTGTTCACAGACAATGGTTTGTGGAAGTGTTCCTGAGCCCATGCAGTGATTTCCACTACAGAATCGTGTCTGCTTTTAATGCAGTGGCGCCTGAGGGCCCAAAGATCATGGACGTCCAATATTGGTTTTCAGCCTTGTCTCCTAGATACTGAGATTTCTCTGGGTTCTTTGAATCTTTTAATGATATTATGTACCGTAGAAGATGAGATCCCTAAACTCATTGCAATTTAACATTGAGAAATTTTATTTTGAAATTGTTGTACAATTTGCTTGAGCTGTCTTTCCCCACCCTCATTTCTGATTATGATCTTTTAATATACCCAATCATGTTACTGACTTTTTGCCAACTGACCTAATTAGTTGTGTGATATTCCACCAACTTTTTGGAAACGTTGCTGGCATCAAATTCAAAGTAGGCATACATCTTTAAAAAAACATCTGATATGTTGTCTTTGTTCTATTTTCTAGTGAATACAATGTTTAAATGATTGGCACATGATTGGTGCATTCTGTTTTTATTTCCATTGTACACAGCGTATTTTTTGGAAACTGGGTTGTTTTACAATCTCTTTGTGTTTTGGTGGAAACGAGGTATCACTATAACTGCAGCAGTTTATAGGTAGGCAGGAAGCCCTGTTCTACAACAGCTCTGCTTATAGTCCCATATTTGTCTACCTGCTTGTCTACATCTCTTCAGTGTCTGTCGCTCCTAGTCGAGTTAGTATCCTCTTTGTCTTGTGTCGGCACTGTTTACTTTCCCTGAAACATGGCCGATGTAGTTACTAGACAGCTCTCTTCACAAATCTCAACAATGAGCGGCTGCACATTGGTAAATACCGCTAATAAGAAGCGAAGGGGGAGTAACTGTGTCCCTGACACATTACAGCCGTGCAGATGCGACAAAAAATTTCGACCCCATTCTTGGGGTGCAAGCAGCAGCCCTGACTTATTATCACACCTCAAATGTTTAGCTGAATTCCAGCTTTCTAGTAGGTTCCCATGCAACGATTAGCCTATGTATAGCACACTTTTTATCTTCCGTGTTATGCCTTTGTGCACAAGTTAAATGGAGAGTGAGGGACTCATTGAAAATGCTATTGTTGGCGCAATGGCCATCAGTCAAGCTCACCGGTGAACGTCACCAAATGGTGAGGCTTTTGTTTTACCTCCTGATGATTTACTATGGACCCATTTCGCTATTTAATGCCAAGGTGCCATCGTTGCATGGAGTCGCCATCTGAAAGGGCAACAGGACAGAAATCACTCTTTCATAGTGGGTGCGTGCGTGTATACACGTATGCTAAGCTCCTCCAGCTAACATGTATCATGTGGACATGCAGAGCCACAGGGACAGAGGAAAAGGTCCCGTCATCCCTCTCTCGTTGCAGGTCGTAATGAGAGGGCTGTGCCAGGCTGTCAAAGACCCAGGACCACAGGACATTAAAAGACGAATAAAGCTATAAAACGCCTCTATGACTATGCATACTAATCCATAGTTTGAGTGCCAACTTCCTCCGTTTTATGTCTGAACTTTTTGTATTAATTACAAAGTGCTGTTGCGACTTAAAAGTGGAACTAATGCTGAACACTTTGTCCTGTACTTGAAAGTGTCATCTGACAGTGGGAAGCACAGAAATGTGTTTTATTTCTATGTGGGAAGTGGAAATTAACCACCACAGAGACAGAAGACCCAATGGATTCTTGGCATGTACATCCACTATTCATATTTTTTTATTCTCTATGTTCACCACATAACTGGAAAAAACATTATTTTAAATGAACTCAAACTGATAAAAACTAGTTTTCATCTAAATTTCCCACTTCTCCCACATACTAATATCACAGGTAGGAATGACCCAGAAAAACAAAGATAAAGACTTCATCTTAATGCAGTATATCTAATTAAAAGCCAGGTGGCTTGAACCCTGAATGCTGATTGAAAGCCAATGTATATGAGACCATCTACCACGGTAATGACACCCCATAACCTTTTACTGTTCATGTTGAGAATATCTACATTAAATGTTTTCCTGCATTCAATCATTTATCCAACTGCATGGATTTAAATTACCACTTTCGTCTTGGTCATGAAGTTTATTTATATAGCACAATTCATACATAGAAGCAATTCAATGTGCTTTACAGTAAAAATACAAAATGCAATAGAACTAAAACAGTCAGATTGTTACACTTCTCTAGCTCTGCTGTCTCAAGGGGGACTGCATGAACTTCAACACCCCGGTATCTCTCAAGCTCAGCTGTCTCCGGGGGGCTGCATGAACGCCAGTACCCCGGTATTCCAATCCTCGCATTCCAATGCTATGATAAACCCGTCCGTCCCTATGTGAGATAATCATTGCATCAATGTCTTACTTGGCGCTATCCAGGGGGATGTATATGCCATGTCTGCACATGCATTTTATATTCACTCTCAATTAATTCCAGTAACCATAACTGTTTACTGCACCACCCAGGTATCTCAGTCCTCGTGCACCAGCGCTTGGATAATCTCGTCAGTCCTTTGGTGAGAAAATACCCTACATCAATGTCTAAACAGCATTATCCATCATTCGCAGAGTGTTACATTTACACAGAGGTTATTCCTCTGAAAGCACCAGAACTTGCAATATGATTGGTAAAAGATATAAAAAAATATTAAAAAATACTGCAAAATAAGAAAACATATAATAAGAATACAAAATTGATAAAAACATAGGAAGCTATAAAAGCTGTAAGACTAAACAGTGCAGTTAAGTTTAGTGAGTTTTAGAGCTCAGTCAAAGGCACATGAAAAGAGAAGTGTTTTAACCTGGATTTAAAAATTGATAGATTTAGTGCACGTCTAATATCTTCTGGTAGTTTATTCCAGTTGTGTACAGCATAACTGCTAAACGCAGCTTCTCCATGTTTAGTTTGGACTCTGGGCTCTACTAGCTGATCTGTTCCTGGACCTAAGAGCCCTGCTTGGTTTATATTCTTCAAACATATCAGAAATATATTCGGGTCCTAAACCATTCAGAGATTTATAAACTAAAAGTACAACTTTAAAATCTATTCTGTAACTGACTGGAAGCCAATTCTGATGTGATGCAGTAGTTTTACAGATTTCTGGGGAGCCCAGTTAAGAGGCCATTACAGTAGTCAAACCTACTAGAGATAAAAGCATGGATGAGCTTCTCTTGATCTTTTTGGGACAACAGGCCTTTTATTCTGGCTATATGTTTTAGATGAAAGAATGTTGTTTGGGTGACTGATTTGATATGACTGTTAAATGTGAGGTCTGAGTCTATCAGAACACCAAGATTACGCACTTGATCCCTGGTTTTAAGGGCCCAGCTCTTTACTAATACTTTTTCTTGCCAAACACATAATAAAATTGTAGAAAATGTTGGTTCATCCAGGTATTTATGTGCTCTATACAGTGATACAGAGTCTTACGGTTGGACAGCCATGTATACTTGAGTATCATCGGAATAGCTGTGGTAGTTAATGTTGATGTTCTGTAGAATTTGTCCTAGAGGTAGCATATAGAGATTGAACAGAAGCGGTCTGAGAACTGATCCCTGAGGAACTCCGCATGTCATAGCCACCCTATCAGATTCATGATTACCAATAGTAATCCGGCCATCTAGATAAGATCTAAAGCAATCAAAGACTGTACCAGAGTCCTAGCCAATTTTCCTCATCTATAATTGTTCTATGATCTACAGTGTCAAATGCTGCACTGAGATCTATTAGAACTAGAACTGTTATTTTATCTGAATCAGTATTCAGCCATATATCATTTAGAACTTTAATCAGGTCCATTTCAGTACTGTGGTGAAGCCAGAAGCATGACTAAAATTTGTCTAAGACACCTCTTGAGGTCGCAAAATTGCTGAGTTGATTGAAGACAACCATCTCAATGATCTTGGCTATGAAATGTAGATTTGATACAGGTCTATAGTTGTTCATTATAGATGTATCCAGTGTTCTCTTTTAAAAATGGCTTAATGGCAGCTGTTTTTAGAGATGTTGAGACAATGCCTGATTGCATGGAGCTTTTAACTATTTGCTGCAGGTCCATTGTTTTAGAGTTAAAAATTGTTTTAAAAAAGTCTAATGGCAGTGTGTCAAGACAACATGTAGAAGCTTTAAGATGTCGAACTGTTTCTTCTAGGGATTTTTAATAAATTGTATTCAACACTAAACTGTGACATAACCAAGTTATGTCTTGGTGGTCGTAGTGATGGTATAGTCTCCTTGTTAGACTGTGTTGTTCTGATGGTCCGTCTAATCGTTTAAATGTTTTCACTGAAGAAACATGCAAATTCATTACATTTCACAGTGGACACGAGTTCTGATGTTATCTGCTTTATTGGGTTTGTAAGCTTGTCGACCATGACAAATAGAGTGCGGGTATTATTGATATTCTTGTTGCTCATTCCCGATAAATGTTGCTGTCGGGCACTGCGTAACTCATTGTGGAAGCTCCCAAGGCTTTGTTTATAGATGTCATAATGAATTTGAAGTTTAGTTTTCCTCCACTTACGTTCCACATTCCTACATTTTCTTTTCAGGGCGCTTACCATCATGGTGTTTTCTGTTTGCTCATAGTCTTCTTAACCTTTACCAGTGCAACACGATCCATGACTTTAAATTTTTTGGTATTAAAATGTTCAAGGAGTACATCAACTTACTCAGCACTTATTGTTGGAGAGATAGCTATGGCCTCCATAAACTGAGCATTGGTACTCTCATTAATGTACATTTTCTTAACAGAAACAAAGTTTACTGCAACGTTTGGGGTTATAAGTGATTAAAAAAAGACACAAATTATCAGACAGAGCCTTGTCTTTAGACATAACAGAGGAAATATTGAGACCTTTTGAGATCTAGTATGTGGCCTCAAGTGTGTGTATGCTTTTTCACATGTTGAGTGAGACCAAAAGTGTCAAGTAGTGCACAAAGTTCTTAGGCATTATTGTCCATACTATTATCTGTGTGGATGTTAAAATCCTGTGTAATAATACACAAGTTGTAATCAACTGATAACAGAGAGTAGTTTGGAAAAATCCCCAATAAAATATGCTGAATATCGTGGAGGTCAGTATATGGTTAAAAAACATATTTTGGAGTTACCCTTCAATGTAAAACAGAGGTATTCAAAAGAAATAAAATGACCTAGTGTATTTTCTTTGCAGTGGAATGTATCATTGAAAAGGGCAGCCACTCCTCCTTTCCTACCAATGTAGCATATGGATGGAATACACTGATGGCTGTTCTTGTCTTTGTTTCTGATTCTGGGCTCTTATTAGTTGAGGTATCACTTACTCAAATGATCATTCATCAACATCAACTGCCCCTTCAAACCATTACTTCATGATGCGATGACTCCTTACGTTCACACCTCAGTCCTTATCAATAAACCTACTTTCATCGTTGGTACTTTCAGGCAGCTCTCCTTGACGTAAAATAAAAAGGCAAAAAAGGCATAATCTCTCAAGCATTTCTAATGAGTTTTCCTCCAACAATTATTTGATAAGAGCAGACAGTACTGCAGGCAGTGTGCATGATCCAGTACCTGCTCTTATGAGAGGTGAGCACTCTCCTGATTGCAAGCAGCAGTGCTCTCCCCTCAGAGGGCAACCAGCATGCAGCGCTGCACAACCACACACCAAAGACACCCACAGACTGGCTCCACTGCGCATTTCCCAGCACAGTCAAGGACCCTAATCCGGTCCTCTGTCAGGAGACTAACAGACTGGCTCCACTGCGCATTTCCCAGCACAGTCAAGGACCCTATTCCTGTCCTCTGTCAGGAGACCCACAGCCTGGCTCCACTGTGCATTTCCCAGCACAGTCAAGGACCCTATTCCTGTCCTCTGTCAGGAGACTAACAGCCAGGCTCCACTGTGCATTTCCCAGCACAGTCAAGGACCCTATTCCTGTCCTCTGTCAGGAGACTAACAGCCTGGCTCCACTGTGCATTTCCCAGAAAGGAAAATGTTGACATTAAACAATGTTTCTAATAGATTAATTGATTGGTTGGTCTGTTGGACAGACCTGGGCTGTGGGCCATGTAGAAGTCTGCTGAACATTACATTTTGAGGGAGCGAGGACCTATACACACACGCATGCACACAGACACACAGACACACACACAGACATATTAAAATATTTCCTTATTCAAAATCCAATCAACCCTAACCGTAACCAACCCCTAATGTTACCACATAGTCACATTTCCATTGTTTTACTAGTATGGTGGGATTTGTGCTACCTACCACAATAGTAAAACTTACACACACTCACCACACACATACACACACTCACCACACTGAGCCCGAGCTGCTCCCTCTGCAGGTAGTCCAGGTTCCTGCGCTCCAAGCTGTCCAGGTAGTGTTGAAGTCTGGAGTAGGTGTAGGGATAGCAGTATGCAAACTGGTACACATCGTCCTCCCGGTCAAAGCAGAAGGCAAAGGACATGACGTAGTTCCTCCGATGATCGGGGCAGCGGTAATAGTAGACATTTTTAGCCGGGAGTCTTTGCCTGGACAGAAGAACATGTTAACTTGTTGGCTAGATTGAATTAGTCTAACAACCAAGCTCTTTCCCATACGTGTGATGCATGCACAATCATTAGTTGCTATTCCTCAACAATATTATTGAGGAATAGCTCAGTGTAAAGCGCAGAACAACGGTCTTGATAGATACCAAAATGACTCGAGCAGAGTCAGGAAGTTCATTCTTCATTAAAATACGTTAATTGTGGTAAAAGGGTAATACAGTAGCTGTCTATCTAATTAAAGGACCCCTGCATTATGTGTTGTAGGGTGTTAGCTGGTTAGTTTTTCTGTGTAAATAGGTAGTTGGCTAGAGTGAATGCACTGGACAACTGTTTACATAACCAAATGTCAGGAAGGCCCCCCTATTTGGAACTCATTATTTAGATCAGTTTAAATTAAATATATTTGAAATGCATTACTCAGTAACTACTATGCAATGATACAGTCACTTAAAATAACCTGAGGAAGAAGTTAGAGCCATTTGAACATGTCATACAATTCCCTCAGTATGCATCACCAGGCTGTATCTTGAACAGATCATAGATTACAATATGCTTGGATTGGTACCAGCGTTGGAGCCTGAACCAGTAGAAGTTTCTAGGTGTTATGTTCTATGGTCTGCTGTGGCAATGCCGGGACATTGCAAGGAGAGCGATCTGGGGGGGCATAAGATGGCCATCATCGAGAAACGTGACACTAGCCCCCCCTCCACTGGCTCTCGTTTTACAGTGTTGCTGTAAACTGGCTCTGCCCTCCCTGTTCCCCAGGCTGCCTCTCCTGTTCACCCGGCTTCATCTCGCCCGAGTTGCAACCCACACTGTATTACAGCACTGCACAAAGGAGAACAATGGCAGACAACGGCCGTTTCATGCAGGCTAACAATTGACGCCTGAAGGAGTGCCTATGCAGCCGATAACTGCACAATAAAGCCTTGCAAATGGAAATAGGAGGGGGAAAAAGCTGACAGACAGGAAACACGAAAGAGGAGAAGCAGACACACAGCCTAAGACGAGTTGATGAGAGTGAGTCTTCTGGGGGGGTAAAAACGGACAGGCACTGAGTAGAGGTTACGGGGAGGAGGAAAGGTAGGGGGAGCGGGTAACAGAGTAAGCAGAAGGGAGAGAGGGGAAAGGTAGGAGGAGGAGCAGAAGCGATAAGGAGAGGATGAGAGAGAGGAAGCAGATCAGAGAATGCGATGGCAGGCAGCTGGCATCTCTCCTGTAGGAGCAGGATCAGATGGAGATGCTATCGGTGTCTGATATCAGCCCTCCGTCCTGAGCAGCCTGTCTGATAAGCAGCAGAGAGCCCCCCCAACCTAAGCTATAAGGACAACCAACCATGTTCGCATAATGTACTGAATTATCAACTTCAACCACACCTTCAAAAAAGTCACTTTCTATATTACCATTATGGTACTACTTTGAATGTTGAAGCTTATTTCATTTAGAAACTTCAGCTGTTTTCTACCAGGGCACAATGGCTTATTAATTGTAACGAATGATATCGGCAAAATGTCAACAAGAACTGGTGGGTAACGGTCATTTTATTATATCGTTCCAACTCTAACACACAAATGCACACACACACAAACACATCCAAACACTCAAACAAGTAGCTACTGCCGCTACAAAGTGAAACAGAAAATGAAAATTAAACCAAATTAGCCAAGCTCTGTAAGGCAAAGGGAGGAAGGGGGGGAAAGGCCAAGCTGATTATTCCCCTGGTAGAGGAGAAAGTGTTCCTATCTCCGTGCAAGTGTGCCTGTCTCAGCAGAATACTAATGCAGCCACCCCACCCTGTCTCATAGCTGGATGGAGAGACAGTGAAAAAAAGAGAAAGAAAGATAGAGAGGAGTAGAGAGAGAAGGTAGTGTCTGAGATGGAGTGAGAGAGGTAAAAAAGGAGTGTGAGTAGAGGGGGGCAGTAAGCAACGTTGGCCTGGCTGCTCATATTCCTCCTCTCAAAGCGGGTTCTTATCCAGTGTCTGCAGCGCCTCAAGGCTGGCTGGGCGGGTGTCTTTCCCACATCACTGCACTGCATCCTACAGGGCAATCGAGTGCTGATTAGCCAGTACACAATACTGCTGGGCACAGGCCCAGTGAAATACACCACACATTAGTATGTATGCGTGTGCTCAGCAAGCGCCGCAAAGAGGAAAAGGCATCGGAGAGCAAACGTTTTCTTTGAAGCGTTTCAAAATTGTCACGTCTTGTTTCATGCGCTCGTGCCGTCAAATGCTATCTTGAAGATGTTGGGTTCACGGCACATGCAATAACCTTGGGTTGAAATGAAATGTATTACCATTGTTTCAATCAAAATGATTCATTCACTTTCAACAAATCATTTGCTTGTGCGATGAAAATGGGTAAATATGGGTAAAGTGTTTGTCTGGTTACCGTGAAGACAGAAAGATGAGATTATGCGTACATAACCATGGCTGTGGGTCAGGCAGCCACAACCACTAGGACCCATATCCAAAGTCCCACTAGGCACTGGGACAAGCAACCACAGAGGCCTAGAACAATTGGGACCCACAACCACAGAGGCCCACAACCACTGGAACTCACAACCACACAGTCCCACCACAACAGAGACCCACAACCGCAGAGACCCACAACCGCAGAGACCCACAACAGCAGAGACCCACAACTGCAGAAACCCACAACCGCAGAGACCCACAACCGCAGAGACCCACAACCACTGGAACTCACAGGGGCCTGATAGGCCATATCAGCAGAAAGGTTTCTGCATGATGGGTTTCCTATATGAGCGCATCGTGCTCTAATGTCCGCATTGTGAGACCAAGTCCATGCACATTGTGGCTAGGGGTCCCAGTGACCATGAAAGGGACCATGAATATGTAGTTACACCACTGCACACAAGCATACCAAAACAAGTTGGTGTCAGAAGGCGCCTGGTGTGTTTTGCCTCCCCTAGTTTTTCATCCAGCACAAAGATCAGGACCTAGAGCTGCTCTCTGCACACCCAGGAGATGCGGCCCAGACGAGAAAATGAGGCTGCATCACCCTGTCACACCCCGAACTGCTCAGGGTTAATGAATCGAGATTCCACTCGTATTTCTTTACCTAGTGGTTTGGCATTATCCAGCCGTGTTGCTCTCTCCTCTGTACCGTTTGACCTTGCTGGCTACTGAGCGAGTCTTTGCTATTGATTTTAATTACCCGACAGCAATTTACTGCTGGCCATCCCAGGACTGCTACACTGTTATTGGCCAAAGAAAATAGCTTTGTGTCTTCCTCTGGAGAGCAGCGATGCGAAGGCTGCTATCCCCTTGGTTTATACGTATTTCTGCAGTGGCTGCTCCCGAACGGCTGCTGGCAATTTGTTTTATCTAAATGATGCCGCCCCATGCCTCTCCTACCTTAGGATGTGGTACAGTGCCTCCATTCCCAAAACAGATTTATCGCTGCATGTAAAAAAAAAAAAGAGAAGCCGCCGCCCCCGGATGATAACACGCACGCACACGGTTTCCCGATAGCACATACACACTCGCGTATGTCACAAACACATTCTACAGCCTGGAAAGTTCCATCCCGGAGCTCAAGGTCATCAATTGAATAAAGGTTGTGAGACAACAACACAACTTCTATTGAATCGCAGACGTGAAGGAAGATAAGACAGAAATCCTAATGTGATAGCAAGGTTGCCCCGGAAGAATCCCCGGATAACATTTCAATGCAACAACCAAAGGTACAGCACAGGCAAATGAAAGCAAGCTTTCACTGAGGCGCCAATCTTTTCCTTTTCTGCTATTTAACTGTTAGCAGATTCAAGAAGGGCCTTTTTGACGTCGATCTGTTTCCGTTAGAAGTCTCAGAGATGAGAGGTACAATTGGTAAGCTTGGGACAGGGGACATCTTGTCTATATTCTCAAATCAATCAAGTGTAGAGGTCACTGCAGTCACGCTTCTTCTCCCTCCCTTCTTCCCCGCTCCCCACCAAGGTGGGGCTGTCAAGCGCTCAGTGTTGGGAAGGTTCAAATGGTTTCAGATATGTGCATCGAACTGTCAAGTGACACAGCTCTTCACCAGCTCAATTTGAGACAAGCTCTGTTCCAAATGCATTTTATTTTCAAAGCTGTATGATTCTTTTCACAATGATAAAATAATTTATTACCACATAATATTCCAGCAGCAGCATTTCAAAAAGCCTATCGCTCTACCTAGTGCAAATTATGCCAGATGTTTTACAATTTCACTGTTGTTGAAACATGGCACCGGCTCCTTGTTTTGCATACCAATCCGAGCAGAAAATAGCTTTAAAATGATCTTTAAAAAAAAGAGTCAAGTATGCCTCCTACTCACATGTGTGATGTATCTATCCATCTTTTTAGCATGCAGATCAGACATAAAGACGGTATCCAATGGCACTGTTACTAAGCAACCTCTCCTGCGTTGTCATTCTGTTGGCCATATGTGATCACTGATGGGGAGTACTGGGTAAAAAGCAGTTGCCATTGCAAGTCACTGAATGGCCTGGAAAGCATTGCATCGATGCGTGGGTTTGAAACAATATATGGTGGGTTTGTTAGTAGGCTCTGGGCTTTCCTTTGGAAAGGCATCTCAAAGCCCACTTGCTGTGGAAACAGATAATAAGCAGTTTAGAGAGACATCTGAGCCTGAACAAGGAATCTCTGAAGCTGAGTGGTTAAAACAAGCCGCTGGAACGGTTTTCGGAGGTGTTAACATCAAAAAAACGTAAAGAGATTTCATTTGCTGTCTTATGGCTTTTTTCTGCCGTGTTTCGGGGAAAGACAGATATGATAAAAGGGTATCACACGTCCATGTCAGCAGTCTTGTTCCCCTCAGTGTTTGAGCCTCACCGTTTGATTGCTTTATTTCCTTTAAGTCGATCCGTTTATTTGTCTTCTCAACATTAACCTCTCCCGTATTGACTTTTGAAATATAATTTCCTTCGATACATTTCAAAACCTTGGGGGAATTAGATCAAACAGGGCAAAAGATCAATACCAGATCGCATTCATGTGCGTCACTCGGTTTAATAACAGTATTTCTGCTAGAGATGAACTGAGGAGTCTTTAATCCCACCTAAAAGCACCAAATATATGTAGGCCTAAGTGCAAACAAATGGCTGGAACTCAGTAGGTCTGTTATTTCCAATGAAAGAGCATGATAGTAGCGAGGCTTCAATTCCACTCAGAAATGCTATGGGGACGTAGATGCGTTGGAACTAAGTGCCTCGCGAACAGCAACACAGCCTTAAATCATTGGGTCATTAGACCTGAAATCATAAACTCAAAGCCTCAGAGTAATTGGCAGAAAGGCACCGGGGCTGTGTATTCCAATCTGCTGCTTTTTATGACTGCTGCCAGCATGCAGAAATAGAAAAACTAGCAGGACTGGCGCCAGGGCCGAGACGCTAAGGTGATATTCATGGATACACTGCAAAAAATGAATGTCAAAAAACAAGGGGAAAAAATACATTTTACACTTGGTAAGACTTCTTGAAACAAGAACATAAGCACAAATATTTTGGCATTTGAAAAAGGCAGGTATGTTGAAATTAGTTGAGAATTTCTTTTTTGCAATTCAGACTAAAAATAAGGAGTTCTGAGTCTGAAAACGTTATTAATATGGACCTGATATCTCAATTCTGTTTCAGCATCTCTCAGAAGTCAAAATAACTTGTTTCACCTAAATCATTACTCAAAACAAGATTTATACGCTAAACAATATTTTTAAGGCAGTTTTACTCTCACCAAATGTTATTATCTAATACAATTGTAGAATGTTTAAGAAATGTATCTTATTTTAACGACAGTTAGAAAACCTGGAAACAGGATAAATATACATTGGTAAATATACTTGATTAGACATAGAGCTGTTGCAGGGTATGGGCAATTGTGTGACATTAAGCAGTATTGTACCTCAGTAGAAGAAGCACAATCTAGAGCCTAGTGTGGTATAGTGGTCTAAGAAGTCCCATGGATATTTAATCACACTCCTCAATCTTTCCTACTGTCTGTACCTAAAACTGCATACAATAGCCCAATAGAGATAGGCAAGCAGGCAGAGAAAATGAGTGTGAGAAAAAGGCACAGAAGAGTTTATGTATATTTATTTTTGTATATACAGCCTATAATGTATATATTACTTTTTTTAATTATATTTGAACATGTGGTAAAACGTGGCATCACAGTGTAACAGAGACCGCATTTTAAGAGCTGTACTGTATATTAGAGAAGAGAAAAGATGGATGGCAATAAAAAGAGAGAGCTATTGTTAGACAGAACAAAAAGCAAGTGTGTTATTACCAGTTTCCATGTTTCCAATTTCCATGCCTCTGTTTATCACACAAACAAGGCACAATTACCCAGAAAACTTTTATTAATGCTTTAAGAGTGTGGCAAATGGCTCTCACTCAGGACACACACATTAGTATTCATCAAGAGACTTTGGGGATGGGAGGGAGGTTACGGCATTTAAATTTATCAAAATAAGTAATCAGAATACAAGTGGTCTATGCGTGCCATTAAAAAGACTTTGGTGGGCTGAGCGGGAAGATAAATTGCAGCACTCCTGACAGTTCTTTGAAACGCATTGGAAGATGTATCCTGGTCTGCATGTAGGAGGGCAGTGATGTGGATGGAGTGGGGGGTGAAGCACTGCAGAAAGGGTTTCTACGACTCGCTGAAGCACAGGTGCTCGTCACCGGTGAGGACAGTCCTTCTGAAACCCTTCTTGTGGTGAATGGGTCGCGTTATCAAGGATCAGGTCATTACCCTGTAGGGAAACATTCTGCTTACATCCGTGTGCAAACGCCGCATCTCTCTCTCACTCACTCAGCTCACTCAGAGCAGTTCAGGCAGACACACACACAGACGTCAGGCGGACGTCTGCACGGGTGTTTTGTAATGTCCACGCGATGCACGGTCCAGTGGCTGGTGATGGCCATCAGAGACTAAACCTGGACAAACATCTTAATAAGTGAAGTATTGACTGAGAATCACGTCGCGTCAGAACGCGCAACTTTTGGACGCTGCTTATTGCTCAGCATCACGCTGGAGAGGAGAATGGCTGTGCCAGCGCCGTGATTTGCCAGCAGATGGCCACACCTCTCAGCAGTGAACAGTAGCAGAATGACCTTCCTGTGTCTGCTAGAGAGTCACTTGACATGGCTGTTTAGCTGAGTTTATTAAGATCTCCGTTAGCTGTGCCACGCACAGCCGTTGCTCTTCCTGGGGTCCACATAAAACCTCAAACAAATGACAGAGTAAAGGAACCTTAGCAAACACCATAACAGCCATTATATGAAATTCAAGAAAAATGATTTGCCTTAATAATATGCATATATTTGTATATATATATATATATATATAT
>JACXGJ010007195.1:0-31287 GCA_016801105.1 Esox niger | reverse complement strand
CCCGGGCCTCCCGTCCCACACACGGTGAAGGAGTCAGAGCAGACGTCCCCGGGCCTCCCGTCCCACACACGGTGAAGGAGTCAGAGCAGACGTCCCCGGGCCTCCCGTCCCACACACGGTGAAGGAGTCAGAGCAGACGTCCCCGGGCCTCCCGTCCCACACACGGTGAAGGAGTCAGAGCAGACGTCCCCGGGCCTCCTCACACTGACTTGTGGCAGACAGGCTGGTAGTTCATTAAATGACGACACTGTCCCGTCTTCCTCAGCCCACAGTCGCACACAGCAGTCATTTATTCTGACAGGCGACCAAACGAGAGACAATGCAGGAACACCCAGACACACTATGAAGGAAAAAGAGCAGCGATGCCAGTATAAAGAGGAAATGGGAGGGCAAAGTCTGTCTGAAAATAGCTGGTCAGGAGGAGACCAAGAGGAATAAAAGAATGGAACACTCAGATGTCAAACAACACAAAAAAAGAGATGAACGATTATAGCATGTAGTGACATTGTCGGGGCCCATTTTCCCAGAATGCCATGGTGCCAGTCTGGCCACAGTGGTCAAAAAGGTCAAGGGTTAACCCCGGAACGGAGAGTGGCTTTGTAGGGAGTACTTCTAAAAAGCACCGCGAACACAAAGACCCCGAGGTTCAAAGTGGTCTGGGGGAAGGGGGGTATGGGTGGGTTGAGTCAAGACCAGGCTGGACTTTGGTCTTTGGGGTTGACGTTTGATGTTGTGACCTGAGTGAGGGCGGACCTCAGGCTTAGAATGGACCGGTCAGTTATGACTGGTGGGGCTTAAGAGACTAGTGGGAAATACCTCAGCTGCTTATGAATGTTCCCATTCAATTAGTATAGGTTTGGTGTCAGAGAGAGTGAGGGAACTGAATGAGGGAAAAGGGGAGAGGAAGACAACATGCAATCCAGGATGAAAGTTCAGTGAGTGTGTGTGAGAGTGTGTGTGTGTGTGTGTGTGTGTGTGTGCACGAGGCGTTGATGATAGAGGATTAAAGGGATGGGGTGATGTCTTAGTACCTTTGAAAGGCTCAGAGACCTCCAACTCTTCCTAAAGGTCTGGGCTCCATTGATAGTGGGAGGGTCACCAGTCACTAAGCTACCTGGGCTGTAATAACAGACTGTGTGTGTGTGTGCGTGTGTGTGTGTCTGCGTGTGTAGATTGATAATGGCAGGTTATCTTCAGTGTCTGTGAGAGTGTTCTGTACAAGGGCCCAGAGTTCGTGCCTTGATTCCTCTCATGTGGCAAAGCATTAAGGCGTAAATGACAGCGTGGAAATGAAGTTAATAGTGGCCTCGGTCGGTTCAGTGGTTAAGTGCTCACGACACACGTCCACGCTTCTCTGTCAACGAACGCATGAAACGCCCCGAGAAAATGTCTCGCCCGATTGGCTGCAAATTCTCACCTGATTGGGTGAGGATGACTTGAAGCTGCAGTCTCTGGGGGGAGTAGCTGGTCCAGGTCTGGTGAAAGGCAGACAGCCACTGGAGCAGCTGAGTCATGTGGTGCCTGTAGAGGTCTGTCACCGTGGGCAAACCCTGGACCCTGCACAGACACTGGACACTCCGCTCCACCTGACACACACGCACGCACACACACACACGTGCACAATGTCACTGACACTGCAGTGATGCCAAGACAATACAACTGAGCATTAACACGGGAGACCCTAGAACCCGGGAAAGAAAAGAGACGGAGGGGAAATGAAAGTGTTAAAATGGGAAGAGAAGGTGAAGGACTGTGATGTCAACATGTCTAAATGTTTACGGCCTCATCCGGTTACATCCGGAAACATCGACCGCAGCATGGAAAGAAGAACGGAATGTCGACAGGCTGAGACCAAACAAACAAACAGACCGACGTCTCTCCCGGACAGAAGAATGGACCTTGAGGGGCGTGTTACCCTCAACCCCCCACAAGTCTCGAGTCCCTCATGTTACACCCCCCCCCTCCCTCGGCACAGTTAGACAACTCTCCCCCCCAGTCCTGACTGGAAGTGAAGAACTCTCCTTTTTCTGGGAAAAAGAACCCTGCCATTCCCAGAGGGAGGTGGGACAGTGTCCGGGAATGCCCAAGGCCATGCCCCCTCAGCCCCTATCTGCATGTCTCAGTCGCTGGTCCCCATTCTTCATTCCAGTTTCCACACAGAGAAACACTAAAAGGTCACAGTGTGGTCAGTCATCTGTTGGTCTGAGTGCAACTCCACTTCCCGCTCCGCTCCTCCAGTTCAGACCAGTTATTAGTGTGCCGTGCGAACAGCCCGATGCACAAACACAGCCAGCGCAGACAACACAGACTGTTCTTTACTGGGACCAACACGCGTCATTTTCTCTGTCGGTGTCGAGAGTGTTTACGTTACCCCCCCCCCGCGAGGTGTGTCGTTAGCGGCAGGACAGAGCTCGCGTGGCAAGTAGCTAAGTTGGCCTGCAGTGGGCGAGTGGGCGGACGGTGCCGGGGCAGTCGTGATGATGACACACCTGCCGAGACGCAACACGCCCCCGACCTCTCGCTCTCTCCTCCAGAGCTGCTTCTCTTTCAGCCGCGGCAATGGTCTAAACTAGTTCCACACCAAAAGGTGCAATTTCTGACTAAATGGGTAATTACAGTAGAGTTAAGTTCCACGGTGCCCGCTTTGAACCAGGGCTCACATTCTTCAAATAGCTCCTTAAAAAAACGAGTTATAATGGGAAAAAAAGAAAGGAAATGGAAAAAAAGGGGGACAGGGTAAAAACAAAGGAGATGAGGTGGATTGTGGGTTATAAACATCTAGCCCACAGGCAAGGGGAGGGCTGCCTGGCAGACCAACAGAAAGGACTGTGGGATTGTTTGTTAGAGCCAATGAGTAAAGCTGTATGTACGCGAGTCAGTCTGTCTTACTGTCAAGTGAAAAAGTTAATAAGTACTGCTCCCTAGGACACATAAACCATTCAAGTATGTAATTTTACTTGTACTGTATTTGGACAAATGAATATTTCAGCTAAATTCTAACCAGATACATTAATAAAGATAACCCAATTGAACAAATCCAGCAAAAAAAAGAAATGTCCTTATGCCAAGAAAGTAAGGCTACCCTTCCTTTCACATTTGCAGGTGCAAATGATCAGAACGTAACCATGCCTTCCATAAAGATCAGAAACTGTTTGGCCGGAACCATATGGGTGTGTGGTAACACATCGTGTCAAGATCAAAATACCAATTCAAGGCCCTCAGGACAAAAATTATTGATGCTCATGAGTGTGGGAGCGGTTACAAATTTTCATACAATTTAAAGCACATCATTGCAGAGTCTGACGAATCATCTACAAATGGAGAACATTCCAGAACACTGGCAATCTACATAAGAGGTCAAGAGCTGACCAAAAATGCTGCTAGAATTCTCTAAGTGCCCCAGGGCAACATGAAGGGATGTCAACATGAAGGGAGGCCTTTCTTGCCACGAACACCATCGAAGTGCATGAATCAACTGTCAGAAAGAGACTGCACAAGCTTGGCCTATATGGTTTGGGGATGTTTAGCTGCTTCAGGGCCTAGCCGACATGCCAACCATGAATTCCATTTTGTACTAGAGAATATCTGGGGAGCATGTAAGGCCATCTGTCAAAATGCTGAGGCTAAACCCAACATGGATCTTGCAAAAGGAGAATTGTCCAAAACAAACAAGAAAGCTACAACAGAATGGCTTAAAACAAAGAAGTTGAGGGATATGGAATGACCGAGTCAAATCCCAGATCTCAATCCGATCGAAATTATGTGGTGGGACTTGAAGCAGGCTGTGCATGCTGGAATGGCCTTGAACATGACACGGTTGAAAAGTTCTGTGAGTGGGCAAAGATTCCTTCCAGTCGATGTAAGAGTGCGATAGAGTTACAAGGAATGGCTACATTAAGATATTTCAGCCAAAGGGGACAAGACCGGCTACTGAAGCCGGGGGTTTCATTACTATTTCCACACTGTGAACTAGCATTTCTGTCGATTTTTGATGAACAAATGATTGCAAAAGTATAATCTTTCACTCAGTTAGTTTACCTTTAACGGTTGAAGTGAAAATTACATACCCATATGTCCAGAGATGTAAAGACAAATTCTATCTGTCCAGGGGGTGTACTTACTTTTACATAGGATGGACCTCATTAGTGTTTCATACTTGAACATGTGTGCTTGTGTATGTGTATGTGTGTGCTTGTGTATGTGTGTGCGTGTGGGCGTGCGGTACCTGGTCAGTGAGCTGTGGCTCAGTGGAGAGGCTGTGGACAGTGATCAGCACCTGGAGGAGCTGTAGACTGATAGACTCACAGTCCTCCTCACACAAAGACAACAGGACATCCACACAGGACAGCAGCTGCTCCAGATACACCGTCTGTCCAGACAGACAGACAGACAGAAGTCATCCGTTGTGGGCAAATACCATACGTCACACTCACCTTGGTTATGCACTTCCACCTGGGGCAAAAGTGGCAGAAAAAAAGCAAGAACATCAGGTGAAAGGAATATATTTTTGGCTTAAATGCAAAAATGTGTGAGTAATTCGCTTGTTATTGTACAGCATGGAGGTGTCTGTAATGGGTATGGTTGATATTAGCAAAGAAGGCATTCAGATTAGCCCAGACAAAAAGCCTAGAGGACACCCATGACACCAGACATGAGGGGAGGAATGTACCTTAAAGACAAATAACCTTCAACGTAAAGCCAAATCTACACTGGAGTTAATAACCAAGACTACAGTGAATGCTGCAGAATGGGCGATTGTTGAGGTTTTGACTGTAAATCTATGGCAAGACTTGAACACCGCTCTCTGGCCATGAGCCCCGGCACTGCGACAGAGCCTGAAGACTTTTGGAAAGAATAATGGAAAATAATTGCACAATCCAGGTGGGCAGAGCATGTAGAGGCTTACCCCAGGAGACTCACAGACGTTGCTGCCAAATGTTCTTCTAACACTGACTCAGAGAGGTGAATATGAATCAAATAAATGTGTGTTTGTGTTTCATCAGTCATTGATACATAGTAAAAATTTCTAAAAGATAAAAGAACCGCCCCACTTCCATCCATCTACCCAACCTGGTTTCCCCCCTCCACACACAACCTCCCGTCTCCATCCACTCCCCATCAACAATCTACAGCCGACCCGACCGGGCCCTCATCAACATCTCATTGGTGTCACATCAGTCCAATAAATGACAGTGCATATTCTTTCATCTCTTCCTTTGATCCGTCACTCCTTCTTTCTGGGATCTGTTCCTCTGTCCCAGTCTGTCTCCCTCCCTTCCATCTCTCCCTCCATAGGGTGAGCTCATGTTTAGACAAAGGCCTTCCACTCAGGCCAATTTCCATGCCATCACTGGGAACGCGGCCTTGTTTCCTGTTTTGCTGTGGCCTGTCATTAGGGGGGGAGAGGGAGAGATGAGGGAGGCCACCTCCAGGTGTTTGCTCAGGCCTACAGAGAAGGGTGTGTTAGGGACTGAGAGAAACGACCAAGTGTGTGTGTGCGTGTGTGTGTGTGTGTGTGTGTGGGGGGTTAACAGTGATGTGCGCACGTACGGCTCACCTCAGATTCTCCGTAAGGACAAAACAGATGTCCAGTGCTCCTAGCGGCCACCGGGAGGAGCATTAGCACAACGTGGTTTAAAGCCATAAGGAAACAGGCCTCTTCCATAGGAAGGAAAAGACATAAGATGGAGACCACTATCGAGGCGCTTATTTACTTTAAAGACAATAAAACGCTAGACAGACTTTCGTTTGTTTGCATAATCATTTCCGTAGTGTCTGAACTTACATCGGCGCGTTCGACGTAGCGCACAGGATTGTGTCCGGCAGTCACGGGGGGTAAATCGAGCGACATGCCGAGGGCGCTGGAACTTGATCGGGTTCGGACACAATCGTTTTCACTCTCCGACCTACGGTGGAGGCTCTACTGAAAATGTGGCATACGCTACCAAGGAAAGCTGGAGTCTCGAGCGATCGAGATCTCAGAGATTAGACAAGATAATCTAGTGTCTGGTGTCCTCTTGGATATGACACAGAACATGTATCTGTTAGATAAGCCCTGTGTCCCTGACCGGGCCAGAGGAGACTATGAAGCAACTACAGTGGAGCGAGCCAGGAGAGTTAGTCATACAGACACGCTGACCACGTTTTTTTTTTTATGTGTCTGAATGATGTTTCCAATGAGGAAACCTGACGGTGACTCCACTTCTGAAAGAAAGTGATTGTTCCAGAAATGTGTCAAGGCAAATCCTCTAAAAATCAATAGCCCAAACCGCGGCCCCCGTCCGGTCGGGGCATCCCTGGGCTTCCCCCTAACCTTCCACAGGGCTTGAGTCAGACCACCACCCCCTCCCAAGTATTCCCATCCTAGCTCCCCCCTTGCTGAGTGTGGACGTGCGCTCTCACATTGTGTGTGTGTGTGTGTGTGTGTGTGTGTGTGGACTGAGAATACCCACGCCCTCTAGCTGCCTTTCAGCTACAACATTACTAGAAAGGCCAGTCAAGGAGATGTTCCACACACAACCTACCAGCCGTAGCAGGACAGGGGAAAGGCGTTAAGGGAAACAGGGACGTATTGTCTGGATAGAACTACGTGGCTTGAGCTCCACCTGGTTCTACGGCCCTGCACACGCCACAGGGCCTCGTCACCGTGTCCGTCTGTCCGAGATACACTCCGCCTCGCAGGCGATTCTCTACAGCCACCCCCTCCTCCCCCGAAACATTACATGGATGTCATGGCAACAACTAAACACACACACACGACCCATCTCCGCCGCCCTCCCTCCCTCGGCGAGGAGCGGGGTAAGTGGGCCCGAGGCGCTCGCCGGCCGCCGTGACACAGGGCAGAGGGAGCCTGTCGGCGTGTGTGTACCCCGGAATGACAGGGACCTGGCCGACACAGAGCCGCCACGCCAGGCCGATGAGACGCTCCTGAGTCTCAGCCTGACGTTTACAGGGCCGACGGGATGACAGAAGACAGATCCTCCGCGCTCTTCCCCCTCCTCCGCTGTGGGTCGGCTCTTTAACAGCACCTCGCTGAGCTATGTTCTGTCTGTTAACTATGGGGTTGTAAATATTCTTGCTCCCCACCTGAGCGCCACTCACACTGTTAGATGTAGCTCTGCAGATGTGCCATTCCCTTGGCCGCCGTGGCCACGCGCGAAAACAGCCTTCGGCAGTAGCGTGAGCCGAGTGGTGTGTGCATGCGCCGGGTTGGCGGAATGCAGCTTCTCAGAGGGCCATGGTGATTCATAAACAACAGCCGGGTGTCCACAGGGTTAATAGTGTGTGTGTGTGTGTGTGTGTGTGGTTAATTTACGTCCGTTCCTACTGCTACAGGCTGGGTCTGTGTAACCAACGGGATCACTCTTCATCATCCCGGTGTTTATTTTGGTACGGTGCATCGGGTGTTTCCCTGGAAGAAAAACAACACTGGACCAGGCCCGCAAAAGACGGAGGGGTTAAGAGCCCGAGCACTATATCAGTTTCCACACCTCCCTCCCTCTCTCCACAGAACAGCACGCTCAGCGCCGCCACTTTGAAGATTATTTATGCTTCGATTCTTTACGGCTTTCTCAAAGGCTTTTTTTTGTCCAAGACAAACCTCTCTCCGTTATTCCACGGGAGTCTCTAAAGTCCGGACGATCGAAAACACAAAGGTTGTTTTCATCTTCTGACGTTTACTTTCGAGGCTCAGCGTGAGAGTCTGCGATGTAGGTTGGTTCTTCTGTATCTCTTCCCAATGGGCCCATGATGTTTTCCCCAGGTCCAAATGACCTTCACTCATTATAAACAGCCACAGCAGCGTGATCACTATGGCTACTGGCTCAACTTCAAACTGTGTGTGTTGACTGTCTCTCTGAACTGTGTGTGTGTGTGTGTGTGTGTGTGTGTGTGTGTGTATATGAGAGTGTGTATGTGTGTGTGTGTGTGTGTGTGTGTGTGTGTGTGTGTGTGTGTGTGTGTGTGAGTGTGTGTGTCCACAGGAAAGCAGGTGCTCCTCCCTGTCCTTCTGTTTTATATAGGGCCCAACAGTGGCCTGCTTGGACTGCGTGTCTGGACTGCTTGTTTTGAATGACTGCTCCAGGTGTGTTCGTGTCTGCACAGCAAACCAACCAGACAGGAGCTTCCTTTCTGTACCCACTGAGACTACAGATGCTATTGAGTCAGAGGGATCAGGGACCAGAAGGTCTGTCTCCATCTGCGTCCATCACGCTCCGGCCTGACCTCCATTAGAGTGGTGAGGGGGAGGGGGTCCCCTCCTGTCTATCGGTCACCGGGAGCCTGACACAGTCCCTCTTTGACATGTTGGAATCTCAGGGCTTTGAAGGGGGATTGGCGGTGGGACCTCTGTTTCACTCCACACTGGGAGTGTTGAAGACTAGCTATTAAAAAAACAAGTCTTTTCTAAAACGGAAGGGGGGGGTTCGGGGTCAGACCAGACACGCAGGGGTCAGGAGAAATTAGTGGCTTTTATTATTATTATCCCGTCCAGAGGAAATTCTTCCAGGTCCCACTGGGGGGTCATGGCTACGAGTGATTTGCTGTAGCCAGCAGTGTGAGAGACAGAGTGTGTGTGTGTGTGTGTGTGTGTGTGTGTGTGTGAGAGAGAGAGAGAGATTGTGTGTAAATAGCAATGTTATTTTGATTTCAAAGGGAAGCTAAATGTGGGACAAGAGGAAAGAAGAGGAAACGAGAGGAAAGAGCTGCTCTCTGGTCTAAAAAAATATTATGTTGGGGTCGGCTGGCACTGGAGGTTACGAGAGGACACTAGCAGTTGCGTGTCAAGTCCAGTGTTTTTTTCCATAGCTAAACTCTGAAATCAAATGGACGATTTGGGAAAACAACATATGCCCTGCTGGGTGTCAGGAGTCTGTATTCTGTGTGTTACTCAATGGCAAACCCCCTGAATTCCCTAGAAAACATTATTGAACATTCCTGATATAGATAATGCATTTTATCTCAAAACTTCATGTTGTAACATAATGAAGGGATAGAACACTAAACTGCTGTATTAGTGACTAAGAGCCTCAGACATGGTGAAGATTCGCAGACCAGGAACAAGACTCACACCAACAATAACAGATTTGTCCATTAACCCCTAACCTGATCAGGGATCAGTTTAGGTGCATTAACCCTAACCTTAACTATCTGGCTGGATGATCCTGACCACTGGTGACTGCTACTCTACTAACTCCTACTCCACACTGCAGGCAGGACACTCACCTGCTGGTACTCCTGGCAGACGTCTGGCTGAACCAGCACACTGGCGATGTCCTGAAGGTGTGGCCTGAGCAGGTCTCTGGAGCAGCCGGCCAGCACGGCACCCAGCACCATGACCGGGGTGTGGGGGGAGGATGACGAGGGAGCCTCCACATGGGACAGGAGCAGCTTGAGGAAGACCTCGGGGCTGACAAAAGTCCCTAGCAGCTTAGCAGACCTCAGACACTGTCACGAGAGGGACAGAACACACCGGTTTATGGAATTGTTTGGGGGTATTACTGAATACGCCCCAAGCCAATAAAACACCCTGCTTTGATTGGGAAAAGCAACGAATACTGTGAGACAGAGAATAGGGAGAAAAAAGAATGAAAAAGAAGATCAGAGTGAAAAAAAATATAAGAAAAGAGACGAGGAAGTGAGTAATAATTCAGGAACGGCCAGCTGATCAGAGGAGCCCTCCTAGATTTCCTCTGGGGACAGGTGCATCTCAGGTCCTCATGTTGAACCCAGTCAAACAGCCTCAAGGCCAGAAGATCTATAGCCCAAATATAGCCCTGCTAGCACTATTCACTACAGCCTATTGTAAAGCCAGCAGGTGTGTCCTCTCCTCACGATGGGACCATCCAGATCAAGCCAACAGCCACGGCAATTGACACACGAGGACGACAACGACGGACATAGAAATGGGAAAAAAGGCTGTGTGTATTGTGAATTGTTTAAATAACTGGCCCCACTGAAGCCCGTTCAACTTGTCCACTGCTGCTTCACAAAAGAACCATCCGGTAAAAATAACAAATCAAGGCTAAATGTAGCAATAGGAATTGAAGAGGAAACACAGAGTACTAACTGCTACTACCACAGAGGCCAGTGCCACTATAAAGCAGAGGTAAGCTGCATAGGGAAGGCTCAACAGAATACAGTCTGCGGATTGAAAGGCGTCCGGTGAAGCTCCACTCACGCTGGCGACCACGTCCCTTTCGGGGTCAGCGCAGGCGCGGTACAGCGTGGAGAGTAGCAGCTGAAGGTGCTGGGTACAGTGGTCCTCGGCGTGCAGCAGCAGGGCGTGGAGGAGCTGGGCCGTCTTGAGCCGCGTGCCCACCACCCAGTCCGTCACGTCGCGGGCCAGTGCAGGCAGCAGCTTGGAGAGGTTCCTCACCACCAGCTCCCTGCAGCCCAGGCCGGGACGCTCCACTGGGGGGAGAAAGGACAGGGGAGGTTGGGGGGGGTTCCGAAGTTAGGAAGACCTTGAGAACGGCTGCGTCGATTAGATGCTAATCATGCCTAGGGACCAGTCGTGGTTCTTAAAAAACGTCTATATCTACACCCCCGAGGTGGCTGATTAATGTTGTAAATGCATTTGATTTGTAACTCTGCAACTCCCTTAGTGACGGGCCCTCAGGCCAACTTAAGGTTGATGCTGCATTTTGCTGAAAACACCAGTTAATGACTTTCCAGTAGGCAGCATTCTTTGGGGTTTTCTCGCTGTCCTTGTGGTCCTATTCTGTACTCCTAATCCTGTTTTCCAGACATGTACTTTTGTGTGGTTTTACGATTGAGATTTCCTCTCTGGAGGACTTGTCGGAGCAAGTGGAACACATTCTCCCACAGATAGCCGCCCGCACACGCTCCCTCCCTCCCGGCCGTGGGCATGTCTCCCTGCCGCTCCGTCTCTCTTCAAGGCTGCTAATGAGGGAGGAAGGGGGGGAGGTGATAAATTAGACGGGCAGGACCAAACCAGCCCCGTCCGGGGTCGTACCTCCGTTGTCTGACACTGACCTTCTCGGACAGGAGGGGGGCCATGTTGGATTTACGACTGCCAGAGAGACACACTCCTTGCAGTCTTCTCCTGTCCTAGAGCCAGTCTCTGTCAGTGTGATTAAAATGACCCATGTCTACGCAACGCAAACGACCGGTCCAATCATTTGGCACCGAACAGACGGAAGTAGACAAACAAGGAAAGGATGTGGGGATGTTTCTGTTAAGAAACGCTTAGTTGCTCAAGCCATCGAAAAAAAATAATCTAAATCCTTTTGACATCAGTGGTTATCACAAAGCTCTTTTAAAGATACCAAGCCTGAAACCCAAAAGAACCAGCAATATGACAGAGTTCCCCAACATGAGGCCTAAACAGCTGAAAAGCCACACCATCATTACCAGTGAAACCCACCAGTCCTAAGTCGCTTCAATAAACCTGCAGTCACTGAGGCTAATTCAACACCTTTAATGGGGCTTTCACCATTAAGTTGATCAGTATCGATCACCTTTCTCCAGTGTATGAAGTGGGCAGACATTTGGACATCATTTAGACATCCAGCTGGAGGATTTGTCCTTAATGAATACTGTACAGTTGATCCTGTCAAGATTTGATGATGCCAGATTGAAATGCAGCACACACACACACGTTTGTACAGCTGACGTAATGGGGACCGGAAAATAGAAATTGCATGCTCCCTTGCCCTAATCTTAACCCTAAACCTAAACCTAACCTTAACCCTTTCCCTAACCAAAACCTAATCTAACCCTAACCTCAATAAAGTAACATTTATGCCTAAATATTACCTAGGTGTAATGCCTAACCTTAACCCTAAACTTAACCAACAGTGCCTGGACCTTAAAGAAACCCCAATTCTAACTCTAAAATTAATTGTAAACCTTGAGCCAGAAATTTACTTTTGCCTCATGGGGGCCGGCAAAACGTTTTTTTCTCATTTTACTGTACTGTTTTCTCGTTTTACTGTACTTTTTTCTCGTTTTACTGTACTTTTTTCTCGTTTTACTGTACTCATTTGGACATTTGATCCCCATGAGTATAGTTAGACCTAAAACACACACACGCACGCACGCACACACACACACGCACATGCGCGCACGCAAGCACACATGCACACACACTAGATCGGTTACTACCTCCACGCCAACTCATGGTCATGGAAGCAGGCTCATACGCTGTGACCCAGGGTGACAGTCAGCCATGGAAACAAAGCGTGTTCCCACTGTAGTCTATGCAAACCTAAATCAGGGCAACAGGAAAAAGCCAAAAAGGGTGCGGCCTTATAAAAGGTCTGCTTGGTGCATTGGAAAGTTAAAGGCGGGACAGACAGAAAGAGCCACGGCGGATTTCAGCTTTCCTTCCTAAACCCAGCAGGCACGTGAAGAGATGGAGGCCATCCTCATTCCTCAGGCCAGTGCTGTAACTGACAGGGGCTGTTAATAGGGGAGGCAACGCAGGCTGGGAGTTGTCCCTAGTGTGGCCTTTCCTGGTTGCACGCGTGTGTGCGTGTGAGTGTGTGTGCGTGCACATGCGTGTGTGTGCGCACGGCCCCACGGCCTCCCTCAGGCTTCTCATTACTCATGTAAGATCATTTCGTAAACGTTGACTTCTGAAGGCAAGGAAGGTCTTCAATCCACATCCAGACATTAGTCTTAGTAATGAGGATGTTCGAGGGCAGGGTGACCGGCTGTTAGTCAAGCACTGTGTCAGAGGGGCAGGTTTAATTACAGAACACGTAACCTGCAGGCCCACACGGACCACATGAGACCATAATAAAACGGAGGCTGGGAATCGCACTGTGCTGGAGAGCGCTCCGATACAAGAACTAGTTGCTTCACGGTCGTAACTTGTGTCGTCGTCGTTTAATTTTCAGTTCAGTCAAAGTAAAAAGAAACGTTTTTTTTAAACGAATTCAAGCGTTTTATTCGTGTTTTCCTGCTAGAAGACGGATGCGTGAGGGCAGCTGGAAACGATGGGGTCACGGCCTGTTTCAGAAACGACATGATTCTGATTAATCATATCGCCTATGTGACGCACACACACACACACACACACCTGCTTGTGTTGGTCAGCTTTAGTTGAAAGACTGGATGCTGTAGACGTTAAAACACTGCACCGACACAGACAGGATTCGTCCTTCTGATGCTCAGGCGTTAACCTTTTAAAACGAGGTCACAGTTGGTGTGGATTTCAAATGCTCTGATACTTCTTTCCACTAAATCGAGTTAAAAATGTCAACCAAGCTCTGCTGTTGACACAAAAGGGGGCGTGAACCTGACAGCTCTGCAGGAAGCATTAGCAGAAACTCCCCTCCCAGCCCCTTCAGCTCTATTCCTCACGTCAATCACCGACAGATGCCTCACGCCCTCAGCAGACCGATATTAAGGTGACTGAACCGAATGCTGCGTCTGACCTGCTTTTAGAAGGAAAACACTGATGCGAAACAAGAAAACACGGATTGGGAGTTGAAAAGGGTGTGGTGGAGTAATATGGATTAAGTCCCACGGATTACAGTCTGTATCGCAGATTAGCTTTTGTACTCATTGTTTGAATCAAGATAACGCACTGCACGAGACAGTAACTCCATCTTTCCCTAGTCAACCAAGGATTTCACACTAAGTCGGCTGAACTGCACCTCCTCCCATCTCTCCCTACTCACCACCAGCAGGGTAGAGGCCAGGCGGGGTCAGGAGGAAATCCATCTTGTCCTTCAGGTCGTCCTCATTCTCCTGCTCCCAGAGAGCTCCCGTCTGTCGCCACAGTTCAGCGGCTACTTGACTGGATGGGAGAAACAAACAAACAAAAACACACCCGTAACGCGCGTCCAGCTCTGCCACGGCACCAGAGGAACTCAACCGTCGTACCGGAAGGACAAGATTCAAAGCCAAAGGCCCGGTTGTGCCCAGCGTGTACCTGATCTCAGGGATCTCGTCGCTCAGGCTGCTCAGCAGAAGGGGAAGGAGCTTGTGGAAGTAGGAGTATCTGTCTGGCAGCTGGAGGAGCCACTGCCCCACCACTGTAGTCACAGCTTTTCTCACCTGCAGGACAGACCAGCAACGGGCGCCATGTTGGTTCAACCAGAGCACTTCTTCAATGTCACTGTGGTGATTCATGGAGTTATAAGAACAATAAAGGTTTCTATATTTCTACATTTCTCAAATCAGAAAGAGAGGCACAAAAAGGCACAAGAAAGAGGGTTTTGATAGCCAATATAACATAAATTGATTCGGTAATGGTCAGATTGTCAAATAGTGAATATTTTAGCTGGTAATCTTTATCTCAGGTAAAAACAATGACCAGGCCCTATGAATAGTAGGGAGCAAATAACCAATCACTAGTCAGACTGTGTATTAAGTCAAGACCCACCCAGGACCTCATTAACTATCAGTTAAATGTTAACGGCCATGAAAGGTGATTTGCAATTTGTGATTTGGCAGGAATAATACCATAATGACCTGCACGTCACTGGGGCAGAATAACATGATAGAACTGCTGTTCCATTTTCAAATAACTTCACACATACTCATCCCTTCTTACAAACACTCATTCTATTCTTACATAACAGTGATTGGACTTTTAAATGTTCAACCATTAAAGCAAAACTTGTTGCCAAACAAAAAAGACTAATTTGTTGTGTAAAAGAAACCTGGATATGGTAGAATTAATTAGATAAAATGCAGGTAGCACCAGTTTTAGGGCTTGTTTACATTATGAGAAAGACAAGAAAACTCTAGATAGACTTCTCTATTGCATTATTTCCTTATTGTTTCAAGTTACACCGGCATGTTTGAGGATTTCATTGAAGCTATGAAGTTGTTCCTCTATGGCAGTTAGGCTGCATGACAGCAAAGCCCATACCTCTGGCCGGTGCTCTGGGTTCTATCAGGGGAATTGATATGTTCTCTCATTCAACAGTCTCTTCTTTTGAATATTATGCTTGAAAATTTCACCGGGTTCTGTGGATGTCTGGCAGGTTAAGCTTTTCACACATACTCAGTCTCTACTATGATAGTTTTAGTGAACAAAACAAATGCACTGAAAGAGATGTTCTATCGCTCTTTTCAAAATAAAAATGAAAAGAGTGATAGAAAAGTGAGCTTGTGCATTGGGAAGACACGTTGATATTGTTTTCTCCATGTGCTAATAACGCTATGTGGTTTTGCTTCAGTAAGCACAGCAGAGCTGGCAAAGCATCTTTCAAATCCCAGACATGAACCAGCTAAAGGTTTTACATCTCACTGATATTATTGGAAAAGCAGAGCTAAAATGTTTTTTCAAGGACTTTACAGAAGTAATATTTTCAAGGTACTAAATCAGTACTAAATCTGCAAAGCCAAAATGCTGCTAAATTTCTGATTTTCTTGAGTATGGCCGTTATAAATCAGGATGTGCAACCGCCTTTAGGCTATCCACCCATCACCACCAGGCATCACAGTGCCAATTTACACTGCCCTATGTTAGAGCGGAGGGAATCGCCTGAATACGTGATCCTATTAATTAATTGGGTGACATTTATTTGCTTAATTTCTAAGAGATCAAAACAATAAATTATACAGTGCTGAAGTAATAATGCTGGTCTGGTTTCTAACTACAGACATTTTTTTATGACTTGCTTAATTGAAATGGAATGACCCAAATCCAACCTGTGGCGAGTCGTCAAACAGCCTCTGAGCCAAGTGAGAAAGCACATCGTCCACGTTCTTCCCTGTGCCGTACCGGATCACTGCTCCAGTTGCCTCGATGGTGGCGACACGCACACGGGAGTGCTGGTGGGAGATAGTCTGCATCAGGGGCTTGACCAAACTCTCCGCCTGCATGTGGAAATGTTCTGGGGAGAGAGTGATAAACATTTCCGCGAAAGTGAATCCTTGCCACCGTATTAGAAGCTACCTCTCCTTGGAACGTTTTCGCATCCCTAATCCTTAATATATTCAACATTGTACATGAACTCAGAAATACCATATTTCTATATGGCACAGATCGTTATAGTGCTAATGGAAGTATTTCAACTAACATCGTGGTTGTTTACAAAATAGCGTTTAAGAACCGATAAAAACATTTATCTGATCAGTTGATCGGGTGCCCGTTTCTTTAGACAGTGCAGCACAGAGTGCTACCATGACAACCATAACACACAAACGTTACTATTTCGCTACAAAGCTAACGCTAACTAGATTACCTTGGTTTACAAGTGTAACGTTACTGAGTACTTATATACAACTTACCTGGCACACTTTTTGCAAAATTAACAGTGCATTTGCAACTCTCCCTTTTGACGTCTGGGAAAGGGTCAACGATAGTTCTCTGCAATATCTTCATTATATCATCGAGGTACGGAGCTAGGTGCCTACCACACACTTCCACTGTGAGAGTAAGCACCTCCACCATGGATAGTCTAAGTTCCTCCGCTGGTTCCAGGATCTCTTTCCCCCCGAGTCGCTGTGTCAAAGCGGGCATGAGATAAGGTAACGAATCCTCCGGTTGAGGAACACACCGAATGAAGTCTCCGAGCATGTGTATGGCAGTCTCTCGGCATCTTTCCATGGGATCTGACAGGCATTTTAGTAGTGCCTTTAGCAGACAAGTAAAAATCTCCTGCAACACGCCGCTAGAAAGCCCTTTGTCGATGGTATCTCTTTTAATTGCTTCAAGCGCTCGTTTTCTTGTGGTTTTGCTGTCTTCGTTGAGGCAGTTGAGATGTCGAGCAAGTGCTCTTAAAACTTCAGAAGCAGCACGTTCGTCTGTCACCGCCATCTTTGTTGCCACTTTCACTGTTGATATGGCAACCAAAAGCTTTGCGACTAACATACCTGGTTTTACGATAGCTCTGATTCAAACTGTAAAAACTTTATTGCAATTTAGAACATATTCTTGCTGCTCTTCGACGACTTGGCGAATACATAATTATATTCTGAAAACATTTGACATACGTAAACTATATTTTTAATATTGACATGTTGACACACATCTGTCTTATTAGTAATCGATACGGTATGAGGGGTTGGGTATAGTATATGTTACCCTCGTTAAACAACAGCCAGGTACGGCAAGACCAAGTTCTTAGTTATTAGTCACGACCCAACGAATAGTCAGGACATAGCGTATCTGTACTGGAAATGTACTACACACCTAGATGTCTTATTCCTATAACTGTTTCCAAAACAAATAGAGCTGAAAATAATATATTGTTTCAGTGTAATACGTCTCATAAAGAAAATTGCTGGCCGCCAGCGTTGTCCAACCAACCTGGAGAACATCTATCTGCCAGGAGGGCCAAACTGGTACATAACCTGAACGACGCAATCTGCTATTCTGCTATTACAGCGAAAGGGGTCTGTTGAGTTTCAGTGTTTTTAGTTGAAGTAGTACACAACGAAATGTGTACCATTTGTTATTCAGGAATATGAGGTATTTTGTTGGGGGGGGGGGGGGAATTAATTTCCAAGGCACTGTATTAATGATCATTACATAGTGATAGATCACTACAATTACAAAACGTTATGTTATAATAAATAGCTACTGTTCCATGTTAGCAGACCCACGCACTGCTTGGGGTGTTCTTTCATGACTCAGTAAGCATAATACATTCTCTTACACGTATTTTATATTTTTATTGAAATGTTTTATTTTATTTTTGTTGTCAGTCAATCTGTTAAAATAACGAAAACATTTACATTTGTTTGTGCAAATTTTTCTAAATGATGTCAACACTATTTTCATTTCCTAGTCTGTGGTAACTTAACAAAGGAACGTAATTATGATCAAATCTGATTTATTTAATTTTTACTAAATATCAGAAACTCTGGGTCTTGAGAGTTGAATTATTTTTCGGTATTGTTGAGACAAAACAAGCACTTGCTCTGTTCTTATAAAACAGTTGTATTGAAAATGTTTTGATTTGGACATGTAAGGAATAGAATGCTAAGACATCATTATTCAAACATGGCAAGTGAGTAAAAGGACTCCAGAGCGGTGGAGAGCAGCTTTGCGGTTAAATAAAGTGACAGATTGACGTCATTGGGACCGACGCAGAGCGAAATTCAGGGAAAGCACCAACAGAGAAGCAGCAGCAGCAGCAGCAGTTGCAGCAGAGCATCCTCCTAGCTAGAGTAGCCTATCTTGCAAACAACATCCATTAACCTGGGACCTGATCTGAGCATCCTCAGGAAATAACGGTAAGAAACCAAATAAGCCGACGAATATGTTATCTGATTTAAACTTAGCGTGTTTGCGTATATGTCATTACATTTAAACGGACTTGTTTTGATATGGTTGTGATGTGGTTATCTCTTGGCTGTGAGACATTAAAGATAGGCTCGTGCCCAGAACACGTAAACAGGTGCTCTAATGATAATTAGATTACGTTTGATTTTCACAGCAAATTATATCACGTAGCATACCATTTAAAAAAAAAATCAAAATATAAGCTGTCTTAAAGTATGCTTTAATGGAAATATGTTAGATTATTAGGAATATGTTTGCTAGCTAAGTTACTAGCCCATCTAGCTGGCTAGCTTGCTGTATTTTAAGCTTCAGTGGCTAACGTTAGCTCACAAATCAACCATGATGTTTCCTTCTAATGAAAATAGCGGAAGCGACTGTGTTGAGGCTTTGCTTAGCTATCTCTATTCTATATCTGCATTCTACAGCGTTCTCAGAAACTTTGACAGTTGATCATTTCAGAATGCAACCTTTGACAGTAGGGCAGTGTTCTTTTCTAACATGGTGTAGTGCACAAGCTATTTGCATAGGTGTGCATGTTAAGGTAACAACAACACAGCAAAATAGACACTTATACTGGATATACTGCATTGTCTATTACATTGTAATCGTGATTCTCACCTGCCACAGGCACTGCTTAACCTAAGGTAAGTTATTGTTCTGAGGGTTTGGCTGCACATATCCCTGCATCAGCATTTCATATCCACATATCAAGCTCTTCATCTATCACATCGAATGAACATGCAAACTGACAGTAACTCTTTTGTTTTTTTCCTTTGAAAAGACAGGGAAACAAACAACCAGCTTCAGATGTTTCTCCAAATTCTAAGAAGCCCTCTTCCCCTCTCCTCTGATCTTTTTTCCCTTCCCTCCTCTCTTCCTTTACCATTTTCTCTACTCATTTTCTGCTCCCTCTTTCGCTTCATCCAAATCCTCTTATTTTGGCCTTATGTCCGTTCCCATATTTCTTCTCACTCTCCAGTTCCTCTCTTCTCTTAATTTCTCCCTTTCTCACTCCTGTTTTCTTTTCCACTCTTCTTTTCCCCTCACTCACACGATCTGCAGATAAACAGAATAAAGATGGCCACCTCCTCCACTAATCTGGAAGAAGATGAGAGTCTGAAAGGCTGTGAAGTTTTTGTGCAAAAGCACAACATCCAGCAGATCCTTAAAGAGTGCATTGTCAACCTCTGCATTGCCAAGCCTGAACGTCCTATGAAATTCCTTCGTGAGCACTTTGAAAAGCTGGAGAAGGTTGGTGAACTGAAGCTCTGCTAACATTTGTTTTTTCTAAGTGTTGCACACATCCCTTCAGGGATGTCTGAATTAACTGGTGTAAGTGTATTTTGTTATTATTTTTGTTGTGAATGTCATTTTTTCAAATAAATTAGTGAATGTGGTTTCTTCAGAATGGCACCTGTACTGGATTTGCAGTACTAGTAATGAACTACTACTGTTTTCATCTAATTTTAACCCATACAAGTCTATCTTCACGTAGGCGAATTATGGCGTTATGTGTCGCCTGATTCCGTTACATTTCTGGTAGCAGCCCCATTTGTCTTTTACTGTGTTCAGCAGAATCTGGGAAACAGGCGATATTATCCGTTAGGGAAGATACATTAAAGAATGTGTAATTTATGTGGGGAGACAGGCGTCACTATAATGTCTGTAAATATCAAATCGTATGTGAGACAAAGGCCTGGTTTGCATTATTCTAAAGGGAACAGCTATGGGAACACGCCGTCCATTGCCATTTTCCACTTAGACACACAGAGCCTTAGAAATGGCCAAATCCGTCTGCAATCATCAGTGACTGTTGTTTTGCCACATAGACAATCACCATAACCAACTGGTTGGAGCTCAATTATAATCATGAGTATCTTGAACATGAGGATGTGTTTAGTTTTGCTCTAAGATTCCAAACAAAAGCTAAGCTAAGGAGCCAGTGAATAATCATCCTCCTCAGGTGTACTTAAATAAAAATATTTGAATACACCTGATGAGGAAATATGAAAACAAATTCCTTTAAAATGTTGAGAAATTATAAAAATATGTTCTATATTCTGTAGTCTCTGGAACAAGGATATAGTCTTGGTATTGTTGTAGAACACCCAGAGGCTGCTCTACAATGGTAAGGGTAAGCACAGTGCGCTGTTGGAAAATGGACAATGAAGGTCTAACATTTAATTTCCCCAAACAATAAATACAAATTAAATTGAATACTTTCCCGCCATCTTTTGGATACAAAAAAGGCAGAGCCGTAAATAAGAAAACAAACAAAACTTTCTTTTCTTTCCATGTTTATGGAATACTTGGAAACCTTTCACAGAATGTGCTTTTATGGACAATAGCAATAAAGTCTCTAAAACATTTAGATAACAATAAAATAACTGATATTTTTCCATAGATTTCAAAATGATTAGGCTACACAAATATCTAGGTTTGTTATGTGGTTTGCATAGATGGAAGCTAATTGACTTGTAATACACCAATTGTAATACGCCAGGAGTTTAAAACTTGTTGCAACGGCAGACAATGCTATGTGCAGTTATTGTTTTATTTCAGTGATGTGGATATAGAGAATGATATTTTTTGCCACTTTAAACAGAAGATTGATTATTTCATAACAGTCGCGGGTTGGCTTGGGATCGTTAGGGGCAGGGAGATCGGGGCTGTCTGGGCTCCAACCATAGCCAGGCAGGCTTCGAGTGAGTGGACAGTGTTTCTTAGTATTTCTGAGAAAAACCGTGGCCCACCTGTTACTGTCTATTGCGTGGAAATGGATGACAGAATGTAGAACTAAATAATGGAGTGAATGTCTCAGAGGTTTGACCAAAGAGCTGATGGGAAGAGGAGTGGAAATCTGCCAGGCAGCACTCTGCCTAGCCCAACTGAACAATGTGAATGCTCTCTCCCACTCTCTCTCGCTGCCCCTCTCTCTCTCTGCCTCTCACTCTTTTTGGGGAATGTGTTACCCCTGGCTGGTGCCTCCATAGCGAGATGTATTTTCTATTAATTCTAATAAACTTTGGTGCCCCTTTAAAGTGCAGGCTACTGTTAAAATACCGGTCTTCTTAGGCTTTTTTAAGTAGTAATACCTCTGGGTAGTTCAGAGGTATCATACGATGATGGCTGAGAATTGCCAGGGACATCACAGAATTATAAAAATACTTCAGTCTCTACCATGTGTTTCAAAATACGATTCTGTAACGTTGCCATTTGATGTTCCAAGCATGTTGCTTACCATTTGCCTGCGTGAGGGATAAGAGGAAGCCATGAGAAAAATGGTTTTGATTGGTCATGGAAATAAGTTAAACAAGTTGTCTCCCTATTTAAAAAGATTTTATAAACTCAGCGCAAACATTACAATAAATACTCAGAACCATAATCACGATTTGCAACACAGAGGTTTCTGCTGTAAGCCCAGTAGCCCATGGCGACTCCAGGTTCCCAACACAAGAAGTGATTGTGTGGCAGGATCAGATACAGACAGGATGAGGTACGTGTGGAGTGAGGACTGAGCCTCGGGATCTGTTAGTGTGTGTGTGTGTCCGTGTGTGCAGGTTGGCGTTTGTAAGGCTTGATGATTCCCTGTGTGAATTTCCGGGAGTCATCTGATGATGCTGTTGTGTGAACGACACAGTAGCCTAACTGATGATTCCTCTTGACCCAGTTGCGTTGTTGATCTCAGGAAGACGATGCAGCGCTGAGTTCCTCAGGAGGGTCGAATGGTTTACTAGCCAGTATATTCACCTTGTGGCCCAGCAATCTGAGACAAATCTTCTCCACAGCTGCTTCCAGTAAGCAAATTCATATACATGGAACATACAGCCGATGACTTGATGACAGTAAGTAAATGCTTTTTTAAAGGGCTGGTTTCCAGTGCCGGACTGCAAAATATGTTTGTTGGCGAATCTCTACCGGAGTTTGGTTGTTTAAGCTTTCTTGGTTACCAGGGCACAAGCCATACGTGTTAGTGTCTGTCACCATTTGTCAGTGGCTCTAAAGACGGCCTGGGTCCATGAATCCACAAGTGTACGAGAGATGCACTGTGGCGGCAACCAGCACCGTGTCCTCGTCTGTTCGTTGTGATGTTACAAATCCAGCCTGGTGGCACCAGCCACCAATTACAATCCTGCTCTTTCATTTGTGTTCTACATTATTATGGTTGACCTGCCACCATGTCGTGCCAGGTTTCAGAAAGGTGTGTCTTGTATGTAGCCACGTTTGTGTACATGTATGCGATCCTGTCCTAGGCCCCTGTTGTCAAGGAGACAGTGGAACATAGTGTAAAACGATGTTACTAGCGCTGGGCCTGGGGGGACAGAAAATGGTGCAGAGTGAGCGGGTGTAAAGTCGAATGCTAATTGGATTACATGGATGACAGTACCATGTGTTTAACGATACCTGTGGCGACATTGAAGATTCTGCCAATCAATCATGTATTACGCTTACAGATAATCTGACTGGCTTCTTTCTGAGGTGGTTAATGATTTTCATGGATTATCTTGTCTCTTGATAAAGGAGAAAGCCCCCTATCGTCTACATGGGGAGTAGCAGAAGCAATGTATTTATGACATTAAATAGCCTTAGCAGCAAACTAGATAACAACTGACTGGCTTGGCATTGTAGCTGATGGAGCTCAGTTTATTGAAAATAAACCACATGCCTAATAATCAATGTTGTATTTTCTTACATAGCCAACCCTCCTCCTAGTGTACTGTATTGTACAGTGTCTGAGGGTTGAATTAGCCGTGTAGGTTCCCAGTGGTGTGTCTGTGTGGAGCCTTGGAGAAGAGGGAATACCTGCTGGAGTTTGGATAGTGCAGCCCAGTTCACTACTGCTGCTGAACCACAAACCATAGAGCCTTTAAGACTAAGATGATAAGGTTAGTGACAAATTGTTCCAACCACATTGTGGGGTCTAATCACTTTTTAGGGAGAGTTTTTGTAGTACAGTATTGGATATGTTGCTTTGTGTGGGGTTATTAGTCTTTCTATATCTGTCTGGAACACTTGTTTTTCTGTAGGCCATTCATGTAGATGACATTACATTGATGCAGAATGGATGTTCTCGTTGGTGAAGAGGCTTATTGGCTTGAACATCAGTAAGTTTGGTTTCTGTGTTTTAGGATTAAATCTGAGTTCTACTATAGGGTCAAGTAATCTGGACTTTAGAGCTCAGTCTGTTTTCAGACTTCTCCCTGTGACTTCCCTTGTCTCTTGCATTATATCTCTCTCACTACCGTTTGCTGCCCCACCCACACACCACACACACGCACACACACACACACACACACACACACACACACACACACACACACACACACACACACACACACACACACAGGAGGGTATTCTCTTTATCACTGCATTTCTTTCTCTCTCCAGCTGTCCTCCAACAGTAGTTGATGACGTCTATGAGGGTGTTATTCTACTTTTCTCTCCTCACACCATTTCAAGAGGTAACCTAGGCAACCGGAGAATGGATAGCCTCTAGCTCTGCATTCAGGAGAATAAGTCTCCTAACTTTTTTCCTCTAATGGTTCTCCCTCTGCCCATTGGCTTTAAATATCTAATAGAACCATTTTTAATATACTGTATCGGTCCTGATCAGAAAGTATTTAGTTAAATATGGTTGCATATAAAGGTTGCAATTTCTGTCACACACAGCGGACCTTTCAGAATACCATACATCACTGAAAGAAATCTTTCCAAAAATCTGTTTTCATGTTACCCTGAACAAATCTACCACTTGACCACCACCAAAGCACCCCCAGACCATCACATTACCACCACCTATGCACCCCCAGAACACTGCATTGCCTCCCCATGCTTGACAGTGTCAAGCACTGTTCCAGCATCTTTACATTTGGTCTGTGTCTCCAGAAATGTTCTGCTTTGTGATCCAAACAGCTGAAACTTAATTTTGTCCATAATACTTTTTTCCAATATTCCATTGTCCAATATCTTAGTTATTTTGCCCATTTTTCTTTCTATTGGCCAGTGTGAGATGTATTTTTCTTAGACTATGCCTAGGAGGCCTGCGTCCCAGAGTCGCTTCTTTACTGTGGATGTTGAGTCTGGTGTTTTGTGGGTACAGTTTAATGAAACTGCCAATTGAGGAACCGTGACGCATCTGTTTCTCAAACTAGACACTAATGTATTTGCCCTCTTGCTCAGTTGTGGACCGGGGCCTCCCACTCCGCTTCCTATTCTGAGAGCCACTTTGCACTGTTCTGTGAATGGAGTAGTGCAAATGTTGTACGAGATCTTTAGTTTTTGGCAAGTTCTTGCATGGAATAGCCTCTCAGAAGAATACTGTTGCGTTTGAGAATAATTGTTTTTGTTTCTGGTCATTTGGAGTTGGAAATCGACCCCCCCCAAAATGATGTTCCTGATGCTCTTCTAGTCTTAAGATTGGCAGTTTTATTGCTTCCTTAATCATCACAACTGTTTTCAAATGTGATAATGCAATTGCAAAAGGGTTTTCTAATTATCCATTAGCTTTTAAAATTATTATCTTAGATCAGAAAAGAAAACATGCCATTAGAACGCAGGACTGATGGTTGCTGACGATGGGCCTGTGTGAACCTATGAAGATATTCCATAAACAAATCAACCATTTCCAGCCACAATTGTAATGTACAACTTTAACAATGTCTATACTGTATGTCTAATCAATTTAATATTCTTTTAATAGACAAAACAAGGATTTTCTTTTGAAAACAAGGACATTTCTAAGTGACCCCAAACTTTTGAATGGTAGTGCATTTACCTGCTTTAGCTTGTCTTTATTTCCAAGGTTGTGTTTTGATTTAGCTCGTAGAAAGATTACGTCCTTTTCATCCCACTAGGTGGACTCCCTCTGAACTTACTTTAAGGATAGCTGTCCTCACTTTAGGAATTAAGAAAGTCTACAATGCATTCCTATCTGTGTAGGCGCAAATAGGTATTTCACCTAGATACCACTGTCCATAATTCTACTGATGACAGCTAATGCAGGGATGTCTTCAATGAAATCTCCTAATTCTCCTTCAGTCAATACGAGGTAAAAATGACAAAGGTGCCCTGGAATGTTCCAGGCGGTTTCTGGTGCTTTACAGGCTGTTGTTTAATCAACTCCACCCCGGTTTCAACAACTCCGCCCAGTCTTCTGCATCAGCCAATCAAATAAAAATATGCATGATCACACAGACTTCAGTTTAGCTTCTTGACTGGTTGATTATTGGATTCTTAAAACGTTGGACCGTCCTAGGCCACTACACAGTATCTTTTTCAGTCTTTTATACACAGTCAACCATACGACACACACAGCAAACACAGGGGAGTGATTGGATGTCTGTTTCTATGCGGCTGCTCAGCTTCCTGGCTGACATTGGGAGGGCTTGCTAGGATAACTGCTTGGCATCATTCATTCCCTTTCATCCAGATTCATTCATGCATTTGAATGCTGTTTGTTGATGGTCTATGCCGCAGTACTAGACACTTCTATAAACCCTGTGTACAGCCGGGGCCGACTCCTAATCAACCCCTGTTTCTTATGGAGTGCACTATTTCAACTGGAGGATATGGAGGATCAAAATTGCCATATTTGGACATATGGATATGTATTCTTCACTTTAACGCAGTTGACAGATTTATGTAACCTAGTTTATCAAATGACACTGAAAGATTAAGCAGAAATAAATATAAATGAATGTTCTTGGTGCATACAAAATATGTTAACCCCTTGCTTCAAAAATATGTTAAACTCTTTGGCTGAATCGTAGTCATTTCTTGTAATTGTATGAAGTCTCTTACATCGACTTGGAGGAATCTTTGCCAACTCACAGAACCTTTCAATAATGTCATTTTAGAGGGCTTTCTGACCGCTTCAAGTCCCGTCCCAGCATGTCAATTGGATTAAGATATGGGCTTTGGCTATTCCATCACCCTCCATTACATTATTTTGAGCCATTCTGTTGTAGCTTTGCTTGTGTTTTGGGTTATTGTCCTTTTGCAAGATGCATGTTTGGTTCACATTCACCTCAAGAACTCTCTGATACAATATGAAATTATTGGTTGAATCAATAATGGCAAGTTGACCAGGACCTGAGGCAGCAAAGCATCCCCAAACCATAATGCCACAACCTCCATGCTCTACAGTTGGTGTGAGGTTCTTTTGTTTCAAAGGAAGTGTTTAGTTTTCACATAACATGGCATCGGGCATTGTGGCCAAACAACTCCATCTTTGACCTATGCGGGATGCAATGTTCCTGTAATTTTGGTCTTTACCCAGTTGTTGTTCGGAAAACGTCAGTTGTATCTTGATATTCTTTTTTGTGAGCAGAGGCTTTTTCCTAACTGACCTTGAATGCAGGCCAGGTTTGTGCAGACTCATTCTAACGGTTGACTCATGCACTTCAACATTGATTGTGGCAAGACGGGCGTGTGGCAAGAGAGGCATGTAGACCCCTTGATGTTACCATGAGTTTGTTAGATATCTCTGTTGATGTCTTTCAGTCAGCTCTTGGGCTGAACGTTGGTGGATTGACCTGTCCTCTAGATAGCCAGTGGGTATTTTCTCTTCTTAAGTGACCTGTCAGACAGTAGAAGGATGTACTTCAAAATGTTTGGAAATAACATTGTAACCCCTTCCAGAATATGGGTTTAAATCTGAATAGTGTGCAGTAAGGGTATTTTACTGTTTTAATTTGAATACATTTTTTGTTGTATTTTTTCACATGGATATTGTGGGTTACTGTGTGTAAATAATGCAGGAAAATTCATGTTTTCATTTATGGCTGTAAGGCAGTAGAATGTAAGACTTTACCAACTGTAACTAATTTGGGCTGAATTTCAAGGGTGTGTGCGTGTGTGTGCATGCGTGCTTGCGTGCCTGCATACTTTCCAGCACGGCTTTCCCACCCTGAATGTGTGTATATATCCATTTCCCTGTATCTGTGTGTGGTCAGTCTCAGGCTCTCCATGGCTTCTTCATAGCTGCTCTTACTGTGCGTAAGTGGAAGCAGGCCCGTGACAGATACACTTCTGGTTCCGGTCCGGGGACGAGCAGCTCTGGTTCAGTGGCTTTTAACGGCAGGTCAGCCATTTTGGAACACTCCAGTCAAACAGAGTGGAGGTGGATCCTGTGGTTGTGGCTGTCCGTGCTGTGTCTACTCAGAAACCCATGCAGGGCATTAGGAGGAGAATGGAATCTAAATGCTGTTCCAGACCTCTGAGGTGGCCGGTGTGTGCGCGTCTGCTGAAACACACACCCACACACGGCTCAGACATATTTCCCTGCGCAGGATGTCATCCACACAGTCTCCCTCACCAGGCCTGCTCGCCTCAGGTCCCTGTTGTGCGTCATAGAGTCAGTGAGCCTCCTGCCTGCCTTTCTCTCTCTCCCTCTCCTATCTCGCTCTACCCGTCTCTCTCCTTATCTCTCTATTCCTATCTCTCTCTCCCCCCCTCTATCTCACCCCACATCCCGATGTCTTCCCTCCGCTCTCTTTCCATCTGGCTCTCATCTCTAGCCCTCCCTTTACCCACAAGCTACTCCCTTCCTTATTTTATGGAGGCACCCAGAGACAGTGTCTGACTGGTCCTGCAGGATATAGTCAGTTGATCACCTGGGCCATCATGAGTCCTGGAGCCTGCAGCTCTCTGAGCTCCCATCAACAGAACAGTGGGTAGTGCCTCTCTGAACCTGGTGTACTGTGAATCTTTAAAGGCTGTGTCTAAGGGGGGGGCGGGGGGGGTGCAGTCATAAAGGCAAGGAAACAGCAGGACCCGAACAACCGTAAGATGGATGATGTTGTGCCGAATAGAGCTGTGGTTCCCATGAATGTACACTTATACACCTCTTTCGTCTGAATAAATCTATCTGCAGTCTGGCTGACGTCCACGTTTATTGCTTGGGCGATAAGAAAAAGACCACAGGCAGGAAAAAGCTCTATTGACTGGAAAACAACAGCTACTGCATGTGTTTGCGTATTTCTGTTAGGCACCGCCTACTCTGACGTGCACGTGTGCGTAACTCCGTTTGGCCCGTGCGCTCCCCGTAAGAGCGCCTTAAAGCAAACTGGCAACAGGGGGGATAACAAGGTTTTCAGAGCTGCCATCCACTGTGCTGCGGACGTTCCAGTTTTGGGAACAGAAAGCCGCATTCACAGGAAACGTTCCATTGACGACGAACATGTCAGAATAGCAGCCCAGTCCTGCTGCCCTCCATCGGGCTTCCGGTCCTGTCCCTTCTCGGTAGTGGGGGTACACGCTTCACGCATCCGCTGAAACATCTGATTCCATCTGTGTTCGTGGCGTGCCAATATCCACATCAGGATTAATTGGTGAGTTTGTCGATGGAGTTCGACCCATCTCAGGACCGCTGACACCCAGCCGGTGGCACTGGGAGAGGGAGGGAAGAGAGACGCGGAGCGGTAAGCAGAGCGGTCAGGAAGCCCCGTCACTGTGTCTGCGGATGGGGGTATTTTTAAAGGCCTGTGTTATGTAAGACAGACACCGTTTCCTAACACACTCCTCATCCCCTCCCTCCCTCCCTCCCTCCCTCCCTCCCTCCCTCTCCATTATTCATCCCACCATCCATTCTGTCCACAGATGGTGTAATGGTGTATTTTGCCCTTTTTTCCCATCCTTCCACACATACCTATATTTTCTCTTTTTCTCTCTCTTTCTCTCGCTCTCTCATTTCATTTCTACCAGATTTCCCATTCCTATGTTTGTTCGTACTTCACAGTCTCTCTCTCCCTCTCTGTCCACGAGAATTCCCACTGGCTTTCTAATTTTTGCCCCGAGAGATGAAACGGGCTGAGGCTGCTGGGCCAGCCAGCTGCTGTTTGAAGCAATATCCGATGTCCCTCTATGGCTGGTGTGGTGGTTGAACTGCGGTTGAACCATCCAAGGTCAGTAATTAGGATTTAGGAAAGATTGAGGACAGTCTGTGTGTGTTCGACTGTGTTCGACACCCCAAGCTGTGTGCTTTGAGAGGCAGACCGAGGAGAGGAACATATTCCAAAAGGTGGCGTTGTTCTCAACAGATCACAAGTGAACCAGCCTCATTGAGGTCTCATGGCAAACAAAAATCGCCAGAAAATTGTTTCTTCAAATACAAGCCTCAATTCTGATTGTCCAAAAATAGTAGAAACAAGTGAAAATGTTATTTGTCAAAATTTCAACCCTCTCATGGTTACTTTGACCTGTCAGAAATCCAACCTGGTTTAAATTAATGTCTTGAAACAAGTCCCATCAATAAAATGCATCACTGGGGAAATGCTCAACAAGCAGCAATCCTGCCACAGGTATTTCTGGGAGGGTTCTTGAAATGTAAAATATGGGTCTTAGCTGAAAGTCAGTAAAATTCTAAGGACCTAAAAAGAGTTGTGACATTAACCTTTTATGGCCAATCGAGACAAGTGACCTCATCAATGCAGACGAGATTGGAAATTAGTGAGGTGATACAGTCTCTTTGGCATCTTCTGGGCATTTGTGAAGGAAAAGCATTTGATTTTTTTAAATAGTTTTTTATATAATATAGCCTGTGGCTGTGTTCAAATTACTGCATTTTTTAAATCTCTGAACACCTCAAAGGAGGGAGTAAAGATGCTCTTTTATAGGGATTCACACATGTTTGGTTTATATACAGGAATGTATCAATTCACACTGGGTAAAGTAACTGCCTCATAATAGCCTATGTCCCAACAAGACCAGTCTTCAAATCCTACTTGCAGATAGTGGCAGCTTGGGCACCTGCAAGCTCAATTGAGGTGGATGGCAGGAGCTTGCATTCCTTCTGGAATGGAAATGTTACGGTCTAGACGTCCTGGTTGAGCAAGCAGCTTTATCACGACAGGAACCACTCTGGATGTGCTTCGGAAGACACGTCTCGACATCGGCTGTCCTGAGTCTGTTGGGCGCTGCTGCGATGAAGCACGAATTGGATATAATGAAAGTGGACACTCAAATTTGGTGAAAGAAAACAAAGAAGTCACACCGGTTTGTTTAGCTTATGTACAGGTGTGATTGTCTGAGTCAGCAATTCTGTCCTAAAATTAGAGTTCTTATATTGTTCTGTGTTCGTGGGTACCCTAAATAAGTGTTGAATAACCATGCTTTGAACATTATCATTTAATGTGAAGTGACTGAGTATACAATAAAATAGCAATTCTGTTCTTAACACTGCATGCCAAATCACCACTTTTCAAAAGGAATATCTCAGCATTCCTCTGTCTCTCCCACTCTGCTGAAATATTACTCTTTTCATTGTTCTTAATCTTTTCTAAGTCTTATCATAACAGAAGGCAGGCTGTCAAGGCGGAACGCCTTCAAAGACCCTTGACTGACAATTTGTCAAGTGAGTCTCCGTGTGAAGCTGGCCAGTCCAGAGTGCTTCTATGGGAATTGGCCATAAAACTAGATTACCCTCTCCACTCCCATCTCCGCCCAGTCTGATTTAGGATGACCAGAGAGGATCACCTCAGAGTCATAGTACAGTGAGGATCAAGCATCTGAGTGTGGCCCTGGGGGGGAGGTGGTGTTTATGGGTATTGTCTATTTGTTTAACTACAGAACACTTGCAGACAGAGAGACTGCAAGTCTTGGAGAGGAGAGCAAGGGAACAGTCCATGAGATGAGTCATGATCGTTGTCTTACCTGAGGGCCCTCCCGTGACCAGCCTTTTGTCCGGTGGACGCAGTCCCTCCAGGAATGCACTCGCTAATTCCCACGCCTCAGCCCCTTGGATCATCCTTCAGGGTAGAGAGGTCACCCTGGTTCCCCCGGATGACTGACACCACGGTGGTCCCCGTTAGTCTCATTGCTCCCTTTATCCTGTCATCTACTCTCCTGTCTACTTGTGTCCTTTGCTCTCCTGTTTTCTCCTATACTCTTCTGTCCTCTGCTCTCCTGTCATCTACTCTCCTGTCGACTTGTGTCCTTTGCTCTCCTGTTTTCTCCTATACTCTTCTGTCCTCTGCTCTCCTGTCATCTACTCTCCTGTCTACTTGTGTCCTTTGCTCTCCTGTTTTCTCCTATACTCTTCTGTCCTCTGCTCTCCTGTCATCTACTCTCCTGTC
>JACXGJ010007194.1:19015-31455 GCA_016801105.1 Esox niger | reverse complement strand
AACACGCAAAGACAGGGGGAACAGAGGATACATATATATGTGGAATGGTAATGACTAGATGAGAAACAGGTGCGCTAAACAGGACAACAGGTGCAATGGATTGATGACGGGCGGTGGTGCTAGAAGGCCGGTGACGTCGAGCGCCGAGGTCCGCCTCCTGCAGGGGGAGGATGAGATGCAGATGGCGTAGTCGTCACAGCATTACACCTCTTTTTGTGAGCCAACAGGTGAAAACTTGAAAAACCTTCTGGTCCATGGTGATTTTGAATGTCACAAGCCTACGCAACTTCCAAAACAGAGTTTTGCCCCCTACCCAATGGTAACTACCGATGTCATAGCTGCGCACAGTGCAAATACATTTACAAAACAAGTAGCTTTTGCCATCCTCATGCAAACAAAGCATTCCCCATAAAATTTGTCATTACTTTGTTTTCCATGTGTTTTAGCTTATGTAGGCATAACAATGTATAAGTAAGCATAAAAGTACAATACATAGAAATTACTGAGTCTATCCTGTAGCTGTACATTTCTATATTGCAAAACAGGACATTTCAGCTTTATGTTTTTGTGGCATTGAAAAAGTCATCCCACCATTTAGAGGTAGAAATCATGATTGGTTGTTAAAAACATGTTGAGCTTTTTAGATCTTCACTTTACAGACCTTGGCACCCAAGTGTTTGAATGATGAGCTACTTTGTTTGGTGTTAGGATATGTTTTTTCTCATTATCTTTGTCATACTGTTCAGCTGAGACTCATCTTGAAGGTATAATCTATGATGTTGTTGGTGTATTCCATTCCATTCCATATATGCATATAATTCTTTTCTCTAAGGAGAGATCTGAATTTTACATGATGAGACAAGGAAATGGGGGAGGGACATGCTTTTTTAATATCAGTCTTGGGATAGGTTTACAGTTTTTACTAACACAAGAACCGCCAATTGGCGTTTGAATGTGTAATTAAAACAAAACTGCCATTCTGAATGCTACACACTCCTCCTTCCATGTCTTTTCCTAAATAGGTGTATTTGTTCCGTTGTCAGAATTCAACACTCACAATCTGAAAACTATCTAAAGACTATTCACCAGTTTTTTATCCTGTTTTCAAACTGAATCCACCAAAAGCATACGCCAATTAGCGTTGGTAACACCCCTCACTAAATGAATGACTTCAATGGACAAATGGGCAATACTTCCAGATATTACAAATGAAATACAAACAATTTCCGTGACCATTCAACAAATTAATTAGGCTATAATGGAAACAATTATAAAGTTACCCTGTCCCCTCCGGAGCAAGTGGGGAGTGAGTTCTGGGGATATTCTGCCCAATGTAGACACTGCCCACTCCACCGGCTGGTCCTGGCAATACTACCGAAGGAACCTGCCCACTTTCTGGTTGACCCACTCTACCAGCCCGTTAGACTCGGGATGGAAACCCAAGGTCAGGCTGACCGAAACGCCCAGGCGCACCATGAACAGCCTCCAAAACCGACAAGTGGGCACCCCCACTTCATTCACGTCTTAGTGCCGGAAGACATGAATGAATAGAGCCACCGCAGTCTGCAGTGCTGTAGGAACACCGGGCAGAGGCAAGAGGGGGTAGGAATTGGAAAACCAGTCCGCAACAACCGTGATGGTTAGGTAAAACCCTGGGGGCGGGGGAGATCAGTAACAAAATCAATAGCAAGGTGAGACCATGGTTGTTGTAGGATGGGCAAGGGGTCTAACTTACCCATCAGCAGGTGTCGGGGTGTCTTACTCTGGGCACACACCTAGCAGGAAGAGAAGTACTTACTGACGTCCTTAGCTAAGGCAGGCCACCAGTGCTTACCAGTCAGGGCACCCAATGTCAGCCCAATAACAGGATAAACACCCTTTTTTAATTGGAGAAGGTTAGGATTCATTAAACTCCCTTTACTGTGGTTGGGGTCGGCCAATTACACACAGCATCAATGCGTGGTTCCTCCATAGCTCTAACAGACAAAGGAAAGGTAAGGACCTTGAGTGGAATGCTATCCATGAAATTCTCAGCTCTGCCTGAAATAACTACTAGTGCCTTACACTGAGCATCCTTCGGCAGGTTTCAGTGTTGTCATCTACGGCGAGAGACAGTCAGTCCTCAGCCTTAGGTTCTTAAAACTCTGGTTGGTTGTATTCTTGAGACATGTTAGCTAAAAGCGGGGATTCAGTGTTGTACATCTGTCAAACAGTGCGCAGTCACAGTCAAACTCTGACACCCTGACAACAGAGTTATATCTTGTGGTTTTGACTGGTGCTCTGGGGGACTTCGAATGCTGCTGCATGTGGGCAGTGCACCTTTTTTTATTTTAACACATGATAAAACTGCTGTGTGCTTAGGGCAGCTCGAGAAGTACTCTTGCGACATATATTACATCCTTCAATCTTTCCCGATATGTGACCTGAACTGTGGCCAGTGAAGAGGGCTGGTTAGCCAATAACAGATAAGATCCCTACTGTGATATCGTTACAACCTAAGACAGGCACAGTCATGCATCTGGTCACAATCCACAATATACCTTCCCAAGGTACATGTGTATATAACTCCGAAACTGATCTGTGCTGAACAAATAGCATCAATGACTAGACTAAGAACAGGTGGTGCTTTCCAGGTGCGGGGTGGTTGTCTAGTGTCAGTCAGACAAATGCACTGGATTCCCAACTGCACACATTGCTACAGTCTCATTCTAGACTTAAAACATTTCAGGGTTTATTTGTCAACGTTTGTGTATTTAAGTGGGAAATTATGCATTGGAAAATGAAAAAACTGAAAAAAGAGGGGTGCAGAAATAATAGTAGTAGACAGTATTCACCATTGACTTGGTAGACATTAATGACTGATCGGTAATAAAAATAAGTTCCATGGGAAAGTCAGAATTGGGTTTGCACAAATATATTGTGACAACTTGGGCCTAATACCATCCTGGGATACACTGAATTTTTTTCTGCAAATAGTGTGTCAATGGTGCCTGATCCATAATCCACCTTTGAGAATACAGACAATCGAGGATGCTGCGAACGATTGAGAACTACAAGACTAACATGGGGCTCAAAAGTCCATATGACACCAGCCTAAAAAGGGAGAGTGTACTGAATCAGCTTCAGTTTTACCATGTGGTGGAAAATGTAGCTGCAGACATAATTCATGCCATTCTGGAGGGGATAGGGGGATTTGAGACAAAACTGGTCCTCAGTTCTCTCATTGACGATAAGCTCATCACTCTGGATCAACTCAACGACCTCCTCACAAGCTTTTATTATAGCTTTTCTGATGCCTACAAAAGAAAACCATTTCAAAGCAAGAGTATCACGGAGCATCATATCTTTTTCTTAGAACTCTACCCGAAGTGACATTTGAAGCCTAAGCATCTCTTCATTGTTAACTATCCTGAAGCAATCAGAGTGTTGGGACCCACTCTAGATTTTTGGGCAATAAGTTTTGAGGCCAAGAATGGGTTTTTCACATGTGGCAGCCATGTCACATGCAACTTTTGCAACATCTGCAAAACAATGCTATTTTTACATCAAATGTTACTCTGCAACAAGTTCATATCTAGCACACGCTTCTCTCAAAATAAAGAAGTTGGTCCTGGCTGTACCTCCATCGTTGCAGGCATAAAGAGATACATAAATATCCAGAATGGTATCAAGGGCATATCACAGATGTCTGAGGTTTTTGTGTCAACCTGGGTGGCGTTCAAGGGTACTACATACCGCCCTGGCAGTACTGTATTTATATCCTACACAGCGAACTTGAGTTTGGAACAGCTAAGGCCATTGTTTCTGTGAAATCAACAGTAAAGCTAATTGTTCAGATGTAGCGTTTTGCCTGCAGTGTATCTCCAGACTGTTATCCAGTCTATTGAAGCCAACCACCTTGATCACCATCCTCTTCATGTAGTCATACAAAGAAAACAGCGACAGTATGTGCATCAGGAAAATGAGGCATAGGCGAAGCTTATTTTTGTATATATCTGCCAAATGCCCCTTTGTCTACAATGCAACTGAAGAAACAGGATTTGGTATTTCAGATAGTTCATTACGTGAGTACTTTTGAGGTTAGAAAACAACTGTCCTGCAACAGTGACCTTTTTTTAGATTGACTGCCAATTTTACCAGGAGATTTTGGAAAGCAAATGTTACTGCTGCCATTAATTCAATTTGGGATTTATCTTTATTCTATATAGCTAATATATTTTACATATTTTACTTACAGTTTTGGAAGGGAGCCTAACAACATTTTGTTCTTTAAGGCACAGGATCATGAGATGGAAGGTTCAGGCCCTACACCACTGTAAACTGACCAAATTAATCAGAGTGAAAGCCTGTGGGCATCTGTTGAAAATGCACCATTATTCATATGTTATCTTTTTAGCTACAGGTCATGTGTACGGTTCAAATTCAACAGTTGTTAGCACATAATGATATTTCCTTTTATTTCTATTTTCAGAATATAAGAGAGGTACTCCGTGGCACGCTTGAAGGAAAATCTGTTTTGGCCAGCCTAGATGGAGAGAGATGTAGAGAGGTTTGGCGAAAAGTAACTTCAAAACAAATTAGTATAATTAATAATGGTGCAAATTATGTTCACTTTCAGTTCAACAACTGATACAAAAACTAATCTGCTCAAAATCCTAGCCATATAAAACAAAAAATAACATACTTTCCTATTCAAGGAGGCCTGGTTCACCCCAGGTAGGCATCATCATCCTTCACTGGGGTTCTTGCCAGAGGAACTGCAGGAAGTGGGTTCGCAGACAAAGCAAGCCCAATTCTATATCTGCATTAAAGAAGTCAGGCCAAGCAGGTGTCCCCTCTTGCATGCTCTTCCTCTTTCAGAGCATTATTGCGAGTTGCGTCATCGCTGTACCATGTCAGCCTGGCTTGATCGAACGGTCAGACTGGGTTATCCAATTCAGTTTCGCTTGGCCCCACCCCCTTTCTCCGGAATTGTGGAAACGGTGATAGTCATCTACCGACAGAGCATCTGCTCTGCTGTCAGAGATGACAGAACTGTTGGGCAAAGGGGCGATCTCCAAGGTCCCGGGGGATCTCAGACAGGACGGTTTTTAATCCCGCAACTTCCTGCTTCCCAGGAAGTCGGGTGATTTGCGCAATCTCAATGCACACGTAGCCAAACGGCCGTTCAGTATGCTCACCACCACTTCTAGAAACCTTCCTGCCGGGAGATTTCTGTTTGAGCATAGACCTCAAGGATGTTTACTTCCATGTTACATTAATCGCAGACATAGGATGTTTTTCCGGTTTGCCTTTCAGGGCAAGGCCTACGAGTATACATGCTCCACGCACCTTCTCCAAATGTCTGGAGGTGGCTCTACAGCCCCTATGCAGGGAGGGCATCAGGATATTAGCCTACCAGGACGTTCTCCTGAGTATAGCATCATCCATGGAACTGGCCAGGATTCACACCAGAGGAGTTGTGTCCTGTGTGGGAGCAGCGTCCTCAGAACTCTCGTCGTCGTCGCTGCTGGAATCCAACATGGCGGAGACGTCCACTTCTTGTTCGAAAAGGTTGGCCCTCTCTACACGTGCTCACGGATGTTTAGGGTGTGTGTGAGCTCTAAAAGATTTTTTTTGTGAAATGAATGCAACATGTTACCAGAAAATACTGGTAGACAATTTGCATTCTTCTGCACAAAAGCTGCCCATAGGACACACTTGGACTTTCCAGCAAGACAATGACCCTAAGCATAAGGTCAAGTTGACCCTCCAGTGGTAATGGAAGAACAAGTTGAAGGTTCTGAAGTGGCCATCACAGTCTCCTGACCTTAATATCATCGAGCCACTCCGGGGAGATCTCAAACGTGTGATTCATGCAAGATGACCAAAGACTTTGCATGACCAGGAGGCATTTTGCCAAGACGTATGGGCAGCTATACCAACTGCAAAAATGTGGGGTCTCATAGACAACTATTACAAAAGACTGCCTGCTGTCATTGATGCTAAAGGGGGCAATACACAGTAATTAGAACTAAGGGTATGTTGACTTAAACAGGGTTCAGTAAATGTTTTACTTTGTTGCCATGTTTTGTTTTATGATTCTGCCATTCTGTTTTGACCTACGGTTGAATGTGACTCCCAGAAGAAAAAAATACATTTATTTTGCCTGATCACTCGTTTCCGTTACAAATGGTACATATACCTTATATCTCTTACTATTAATGTGCCAATGACACACAGTTGTGTCTTCCACTGAAACTTGGTGACAGCAAATCCCTGAAATCACTCTTTGATTGTCTTGATTAACTGTGTGTCACAAAATGCTGTCTAGCTAAACCTGGCTATTGCAAATTTTAGAATGGGGTTTAGAATGTAAACCCATTCTAAATTTTAAGGATTTGGAGACGGATATTCATGTGTTAATTTCCTCCTGTCTGGACTATTGTAACTCTTTGTATATGGGAGTATGTCAGTCTTCCTTGTCACGCCTTCAGCTTGTCTAAACTGCAGCGGCTAGGCTTTTAACTGGTACAAATAAGAGAGAGCGAGTGAGCTAGAAAGGTAGCCTCTCTCCACTGGCTACCTGTTTAAAATAGGATTGATTTAAAGGTTATTTTTATTAGTTTCTAATGCACAGCATGGATCAGCATCCTCCTATATTTCTGACCTCCTTAGCCACTACTCTTGCAGTTCAGGGGTTGGACCCGTTGTGTCATTCCCGTCGCAGATAGCCACTTTGGCGACGTGACTATACCTATGGTCACGCCTGTTGGCTTGGATAAGGACGAATCAACTGAATGTGATTCTGATTGCACCACACCACCAGGGGTAGGTGTGATATCTGGAGATGATTCCGTTGCAGTCAAGGACACTGTGGCTGATTTGTAGTCGACAGGATGCCCTATCCCGAAGTAGGCTTGATCGAACGCACTCTGTCTGTTTGGTTCATGAACGGAAGAGATTAGTGTGCTGGTGACCGTCTGCGGGCATTATGGGTGCTAGAGCCAGCTTAACCTTTGAGTTGTACCCCAACAGATGGTTGTTGTTCAAGCATTGGTGCGACAAGAAGTTGGTGGACCCGGTATGTTGCCCCAAGGAAAATATGGTATTTTCAAAATGCAGCAATCGCTGTCGACTATTGGGTTTGAGAGGAAATTGGCTTGAGAAACTTAACACAATGCAGATATGCTGACTAACTCTGAACAAAGGACAATAGATAGGATGTGTTGTCTTTTACTGATGGGCCCCATACATTCTGTCCATACCTCCTGCCAGGAGTTGCACATGTGACTGTCACAGGATGGATAGGACCATTGATCATAGGTTGGAACATACCATACAAGGGTCTTTTGTAGGATATACCTTTCTTATTGGAGGGTATTTGATTGTGTAATGGCTGGTTATGACCATTGGTTGTCAGTTATAATCATCAAAATTAAAAGGAATGAACACTTGAAATATATCAGTCTGTGTGGAATGACTGTATACATTATACCAGTATCACTTTTTGAATAGAATTACTGAATAAATCAACTTGCTGCTTTCAGCCTATGTTAAGTTAACATTAACTGTGAAGGTTGCAACTCGGGTCAGATAGTTAGCTAAAACATTAAACGATTAAACAATTTAGACTAGGCTACACAAACAAATACTAAAACTTAACATGAACTGTGAAAAATCAATGGAAAGCTAGCATTCTACACGTTTCTCACCTTGACCTTCTTCCAGTATGGATTTATTTTCTGTTCTGATCACATGTCTGTGCAAATTACTGAGTAGGCACCAATCAGAGGTAGCATTTTATGATGTCATCATGTAGACTTCTCACAAACTATTTTACAGTATTTTGAACTATAAAACACAAAAGCTTGAAGTATTTTGATAGAAAATATGAAGCCATTTTCATCAAATACAATTTACAAAATCCTATTAGTATTAGAAATACATGTTTCATAAATACTGCCCATCCCCGGCAGCAAGGATAAACTACTAGGAGCAAATCCCTGTAGAGGGCTTTGCACCACTCATATACCTGAAGTTATGTTTCCAGTAACCTTCGTTCTTTTTTGTCCTTTCCCAGTATGCCAAGCAATATGTTTTTCATTGATGCTGTGCCTGTGTTGAGAACAAGCTATGTCTGTATATTAAAACAGGAATTCCATAACCAGCGTTAAGCATGCAATCCTGAAAGAGAGACTGAGTGAATATCCAATAGAAAGTTGATGTAGAAGTAAGATACAGTTGTGCTCAAATGTTTCCATACCCTTGGAGTATTGGTAATACTGTATGTTTTTAAATGAATCAACACCATCTGTAGTATCCACACAGACCTCCTGATACCATGTACAAAAGAGGCTAATAACATCCAAGACTAAGTTCCAATTGGAAGACCCTATGTTAGACAAGTTAGTCCCAACCTGTTTTCACCAGGGCACATGGTGCCAACGCGCTGGCCGGACTGGAATCTATATGGGGGATCCATCTTTATTGGCTGTTTGTATTAGGAGAAGTATAAAGCACGTCAAAGAGTGAGCTGGCATAAATCAATCTTTGAAATATAATATTTAGCATTAATTCCACTACTGTCATTTAGCCTTCACCAGTGCTGAGAGACAAAAATATAGCCTCTCCACCACCTATTCTCTTCTTTCTTTATGACCCATCCTTGTTCAGTACAGCCTCTGTTTTGTTTTTTAGACAGAGTGTATTTTATTTACACATTCTACGCTATATAAAGCACAACCTTTCTATTTAGAACCTACTGAGCAGTGAACAATCTTTAGAGCAGATTTAAACAACTTAATTAGAAAATCAACCAAATTTACTCCACCCACATTTAATTAGAAATGTGTTCATATCTTTATTTCAAATCTGAATTCATAGTTGTTTTTATTTTGGTGTGACTTGTGATCTTTTCACATTACTGAAATGTTTTTCTTTCTGGCATTTAAAAGTAATGGTTCCACCATCTCTTTTAAGTATTGTTCTACCTGTTTGCTAGGGCCCAGGAGAATAATTAAACTGATACAATGTTTTGTCATTTCCTTTCTCCTATAAGGACAGTGTGGCAGACCCTCAATGCATGAAGACAAATTGGGAACAATCATGTGAAGTGAAACCTCCTGCAACCTTTCCCTTTGGCACCTTTTGAGTTCCAGAAACAGATTTGTGGCATAACGGACATTTTGTTAAGGGAAAGGCAGAAGGCCTGACTTCCTTGTTATGTCTGGATCTCCAATCCAACAAACAGAACAACACAACTTGAAATTGAACCCTGAGCCCCTGACTTCCGGTTGCATACATTTTGTTCATGGATATCAAATGGACGGAAACTGATAACCTTGTGCCCAACAGCAAGGCACAGAGTCACAACAGAAGAGGATGAGACTGTGTGTGTACCTCAAGACTGAGAGGCCTTTTTGGTCGATGTCAATGGACGAGGACAACAACAGGACTACGTGCCAGGTAAAGGGAGAGGACTGGGGAGTAACTTCACAATTTAATTTAGACTTTGACATGTATTGGGATAGAGGTTGCACTGTATCAGGTCAAATGGAGCGGGAAGTCAAAACTTGTAACTAGAATACAAGCTAAATTAAAATCCAAGGGGAGTAAAGTTAAAACTGTATGGGTAAATATACATTGAATGGCTGAAACAAAAAGTCTACCAGAAGAAAATGGAAGGACTCTATAGGGAGGCCCAAACAATTCCTGCCAACCAGGAAAACAGCGATAGAGATAACTGATCTTCCTTCTGAAAAATAATGTGACTTCCTCTGCTGCCTTGGTATGTAGCTGAGATCCTGGTCAGAGTACTGATGAATTCTGTGGAGTCTAGAATCCACAAAGACTGCTAAGCGTGGGCCTGGAAAATTTTATCTGACAGCCAAACTGAACAATCAGAGAAACCAGTTCCAGATCCAAGGCAAGTTCCAGATCCAAGGAAAATTGCATAGCAGGACTGAATTTAGCTTCTAAAAAAGAATGGCTCCCACAGGAGTTCTCCCCTAAAAAGAGATATTTTCCAGAACACCCTACACTCATACAGACCAATTGTTAGGGAAAATTAAGGCTCTCTCTCCTATACAATTACATGACAGGGTAAATATTCCTCACAGGCTTTACACTGTATACATGTCTTTCATTACATTTACCTCAGAAAGGGAACAAATCATGAGCAGGATGCTCTCATTGGTTGAGGTGTCCAGGTACAAAGATTCGCCAGCTTGAAAGAACAGGTGGACCATAGGAGAAATGGGAGAACTAACACTCATCCCACTGTAGGATCTGAGCATTAACAACTACAATATGAATGTATGGTTCATTAGAAGTGAATGTGCCTAAGTATTGAGAATAACAGAAAGTTAAGATTCTGCCTGTTGGTTGCGCTCTGGTAACCACAGGAATGTTTACATCGACCATTTGGTGTGGGGGTTAGTGTCTTGGCTTTGCTAGGTAAACACACCCCTCAAGGTATTTAACAGCTTGTACCCCACATTACAGTTGAGAGAGTAGAGAGAGACAAACGGAGTAGGGAAGAGTTTGAGCCTGTAACATCATGTGCTAATAGACTATCAATATGCTATAATAAACATTGAATACTCTCTCCCTTGACAACCGAGTACGCGAGTTATTATTACTACCACTATACGACATGGCTGATTTCTAACAGTTTTGGTACCGCGACAGGATGGACAAGTTTTAATGATTCTACTGAACTTCAATTGGAGAGCTAAGGGGCCTTCAAAGGCATTCCTCATTGACATTTTGTTGATAGAACAATCAACAGAACCACAGACGTGGTAAAAGAACATGCATAAAAGTTGTGGTTAAGGGTTCAACCGCCACTATTTGGAATAATCATTAATGTATGTTTGTAAATTCTCTAAAATCTAGGAGGTCCATCAAGACGAGTTTGAGTGCCATGAGGTAGTTTGGCCATTGTCCTGAAAATGCTAAATTTGTGTGCTGTAGCTATGCTAATGTAGTTGCCCTAGTGGTTGCAGTGGGTACACCACTGGACCTGGAGTTTTCACTCCTATAATTCATTTGTGCAGCTTATCCCCTGGGGGCGGACCATTCTTTAGACAGGTATGTGCCAAGTAACTACAGGATTTTATAAATGCATGATAGCCAATTTTGCAGACCTGTGCGATGGTGCTGTGGTAAAATCGAATTTGAGAGCTGTTTACTTTTGTAAGACAAATTTGTTAATAGATTATATAGTTTATAATTCCTTCACACAAGTGACCATGTTGCACATTGATGTCTTTGATGGTGTTAGTGAATGTTTGTGTTTTTTTTAACATGTTAACTTTTGTTTTGATAAATCTACAGGATGCACTCCTTATCGAATGGATTATAGATCCATCCCTACTACCAATTCTCTATTTTTTCATGTCCGTCCTGAAAAGATGGCCAGTGCAGGTTGAGGATGGCGCCTCCTGTGACCGTATTTGTCATTGTTCGGCAGTCACTCATGATGTCACTTTCCATTGACTTAATGAAGTGAAGGCAGGGGGGATGTATGATATGATAATTGATTATGATTGGAAAGAGTTGAGCTAAGGGCTCAAGGCAAATAAAATTGGTAATTATAAGGAGTTCAATAAAAAACTGAGTTTTCCTGTTGCAGAGTTATAATGGAGCATCTGCATCTGTTATGTTTTACATTTTCCATTCACAGGAGGTTTTTAATTGGTTTATTTGTAGATTGTATTGTTTGATGTAATGTCTAACAGTTTTATGGTTGATTAGAGTTGATCTAACCATTTCTTATTTGGCTAAGCAAAGTCAAGTCTGACAATCTTATTACACTGCTAGCTGCTATTGAGCATTAATATAGCACAAGGAGTCTAACCACAACAAAGCCAGTTCTAGTTGGAAAAGGAACTTTGACATGGACTTTTCTGGAAATTTGTCTGAATAGGGTGAACGCTTCACTCTGATGATGGAACTTTTGAGATCCACAAGTTTTCCGGACTGATCTATTGTCTTCATTGTTCGAAGTTGATGGAACAATACCCAGTGGATGAAAGTCAGATTGACTGTTGAAGGTCACATGGTTCCAACACAGTGGGAGACACTGTTGTGGTGTTTTATCTTGAATTTGTGAAGTTTTGGAAAGTCACTGTTCTACTACATACCTACACTGACTTGTTAGGACAACCAGGCAATTTGCTGGGTCCACATCACACTGACTGCAATAACTGACATCGGAACTTTTCATCACTAATGCAAGACAAATAAAACTGAAGATGAGAACTAAAGGACACTTGATTGAAAACTAACGTTTTTCCTTACAATCGAAGATTTTCCTTAATGAACTGATATGGTGATTTTGTATGTATGAATGTTTGTTTCTCGCAAGACAGGTGAGAAACTCCGTACGATGACAATCCCGATATTGGACTTTGGTGTATTTGTGATGATGCTTAATGATCTACATTACGACTGCT
>JACXGJ010007194.1:0-18915 GCA_016801105.1 Esox niger | reverse complement strand
ATCCCTATATTAAAGTTAGAATCTTTCACAGGTACAACCAGATATGCATAAGTCTTTTGTATGATATTGTCGCATGGATCATGATATGGACAAGGGGGGTTTCGATTGTTCAATGGACTTTGGGGATTTTTCATCATGATGTCATGTTTTCGACAGTTTCAGCTGAACACCGTTAACACTGATAGTAGCCGGTTGATGTCAAAATATTTCTCAACCCTTATAATCTGAGATGGGAATGGGATTGGTGACTGTCATACATTGAGTTATGTGTCGGAGTGTGGTGTGTCAATTGTCTTGTTTACATTCATTTTCATTTTAGGAACAATAAGACCTCATTGGTCAGAAAATCCTTTTGTTGTTTTGTCTAAGTTTGTAACATAAGTATATGGGCCTTTTCTTTTCATTAGGAATTGAATTGTACTTGTAATGTTTTATCGAACATGTAATGTTTTTCTTTAAATGTTTGATAGGGGGGAATGTAGGATCTGAGCATTAACAACTACAATATGAATGTATGGTTCATTAGAAGTGAATGTGCCTAAGTATTGAGAATAACAGAAAGTTAAGATTCTGCCTGTTGGTTGCGCTCTGGTAACCACAGGAATGTTTACATCGACCATTTGGTGTGGGGGTTAGTGTCTTGGCTTTGCTAGGTAAACACACCCCTCAAGGCATTTAACAGCTTGTACCCCACATTACAGTTGAGAGAGTAGAGAGAGACAAACGGAGTAGGGAAGAGTTTGAGCCTGTAACATCATGTGCTAATAGACTATCAATATGCTACAATAAACATTGAATACTCTCTCCCTTGACAACCAAGTACGCGAGTTATTATTACTACCACTATACGACATGGCTGATTTCTAACACCACTGATAGATACTGGGCATGAAAAGTAACTGAATAAAGCTTGACACTATGTATAGTGGGGAGAACTGTACATTATTAGATTCCACACTGAAGTATTTGATACACTGCTGATTTTGCAGGTTTTCCTACTTACAAAGCTTACGTAGAGGTGTGTAATTTTTACAATAGGTATACTTCGACTGTGAGATACGGAATCTAAAAAATAAATCCAGAAAATCACATTGTATGATTTTTAAATAATTATTTAGCATTTTTATTATTTAGGATTTTAATCCATGACGGCGTAATGTGAATGGTTTTCTTTGAGACAGCTCTCTTCAGGTCATTGATCAGGTCCTGTAGTTCTGGGCTCATCTCAGTGAGATCTTGCATGGAGCCCCAGACTGAGGGAGATTGACCGTCATCCTGAACTTCTTCCATTTTCTAATAATTGCGCCAACAGTTGTTACCTTCTCACCAAGCTGCTTGCCTATTGTCCTGTAGCCCATCCAAGCCTTGTGAAGGTCTACAATTCTATCCCTGATATACTTACACTGCTCTCTGGTCTTGGCCATTGTGGAGAGGTTGGAGTGTTTCAGATCTTATCTAGATGGCTGGAGTTACTTTATCACCATTGGTATTCATGAATCTGATAGGGTGGCTATGACATGTAGAGTTCCACAGGGATCAGTTCTCAGACCGCTTCTGTTCAATCTCTATATGCTACCTCTGGGCCAAATTATACAGAACAACAACATTAATTACCACAGCTATGCCGATGATACTCAAATATATATGGCTCTCGAACCGTATGACAACAGCTCAATAGACTCTGTGTCACTGAATAGAGCACATAAATAACTGGATGAACTAAAATTGTCTACATTTAAACCAAGGTAAAACTGAGATGATTGTGTTTGGCAACAAAAATAAAAGAACAAGTATTAATAAAGAGCTGGATTCTCGGGCCCTTAAAACCAAGCATCAAGTCCATAATCTTGGTGTTCTGACTCAGACCTCACATTTATCAGTCATATCAAATCGGTCCCCAAAACAGCATTCTACCATCTGAAAAATATATCCAGAATCAAAAGCCTGTTGTCACAAAAAGACCAAGAGAAGCTCATCCATGCTTCCATTTTATCTCTAGTAGGGTGGACTACTATAATGGCCTCTTTACTGGACTCCCCAAAAAGACAGTAAAACAGCTCCAGCTCATTCAGAATGCAGTTGCTATAATGTTAACCAGGACAAGGAGGGCAGAGCACATTAGTCCGGTTCTTTGCATTGGCTTCCAGTAAGTTACAGAATAAACTTTAAAGTGGTGCTTCTACTTTATACATTTCTGAATGATTTAGGACCCGAATACATTTCTGATATGTTTGAAGAATATAAACCGAGCAGGGCTCTTAGATCCATAAACTCAGGTCAGCTAGTAGATCCCAGAGTCCAAACTAAAAATGTTAGACAAGGTCTCAAGAACCTGTATGGTACAACAATAATGTGAAATGACAATCAAAGTTCCAGGTTCCTGGTTGGGGATACTGTGAGACTCTCAAAGTTGAGAGGAGTGTTTAAAAATGGCTATGAAAAAGAGTACACAGATGAATATTTTACAATATTCTACCTAGTTTACCTTCTGTATATAGAATAAAAGATTATGATGGTGATGTGATAGTTTGGACCGTTTATAAACAGGAATTACTGAAAATAATTGTGGTTAAGGATAAAACTTTGAAAGTGGAAGCAGTTCTGGATAAGAAAGTACAGAAAGGGAAGAAAATGGGTATTGCGAAATGGCTTGGTTGGCCTGACTAATTCAACAGCTGTATACCATCGGCCCAAGTTCTTGACCTAGAAATTGGATAACATTTTCTGCAATCAGCATGAGTGACGATGGTTTCTACATAACCCTGCCCAGCAATTCGTCGAGAGATGACTATCCAATCAACTCCAGTATGAGCTACACCACAAAATTTGCCGAAGGTATAGATCTGAAAGGTGATTGGGAATTATCTTTGATAGAATTTCAATGTCCACATACTATCACGCCTCCGTGCAGGGGCAGGCGTGCATGCTCCTGAGCTACAGACGCGTTCCCACACCTGTTCCTACTCTCCTCATCACCTGCCGTATATATGCCCCTCCCTGCCACTTCTTTCCTGCCGGATCAATGGTTTATGCCCACATACCACATCTCGCACTCTCCTCGACCAGGCTTCCCGTATACAGACAGTTCTGCCTGAGCCCTGCCTGTACGTCTGTTCTCCGCCGGAATTACGATCCCTCACCTGTCCCCGACAACTCTACCCACTCCCTGATTGTACTGCTGCCATCCGCACGTTCACCGACCATCTGACTGTCCCCGTCTACTCTGCCTGCTGCTTGTCTGTACTTTCGCCACCGATTCGTAGGACGCTTCACAGTCCGTCCCCGCTGGTTCCCTCTCTCTCTCCCCTTCCCAGTCTGCGCTTGGGTCCCTACCTGCTGTCGTGACACATAGGGGAAACGCATACGTGTGGGTAAAACGCATTCAAACTACATAACTCAAAACACGACAAAACTTGGAGGTATTAACTCATCACCGGTTATTACAACGGCATAGGAAAACAAGGGCAAAGATCAACAAAACCATATGGTGTATGGGCAGGGTATGATGAATTTCAAAATAGAATGTTTCTAATAGGCAAGTATTTTAGTTTGAAATTCACCACAGATATTCAGGCAGGATTTAACACCCTATACACGATCTTTGTTGTAGTGCTTAGGTGCATTACAAACCTTGAGTGAAACACGGGATGTATTTCAACCTGTGCATACAATGAATTATACTAGTGGGTAATTAGGGACTGTTACTATGGGCAGATCTGACTTTAAGGCCCATCTCTTCTTAAAATAAAAAATGGGCTGAAACTCCAAAATCGTCCCGACTCCATCTTTTTATCTTACACAAAAAGCATGTTTCCTGCATGTAATTTTTAGCTTGTGGAAAAACACCATGCTACATTATAGAACATGGAAGGTTAACAACCACCGGTTCTACATCTGTAACAATTATCGGAACATAAAATGTCGGGTGTTATAGCATTGCTGACCAAACATCATGCCGCTGATATAACACTTATTTATTGCCTGGGAATTTAACATTCTGGAACCCTGTTATAACACTTGTCCGGGGTGTTGATTAATCATTGTAAAACATCCAACATGGACACATCAATGCAATCATAAATTACAAAGTCACCGGACATGCGTACGTCATTCTGGAAGTCCCGCCCTAACACACGTCATACAGGAAGTCCATACATCACACCAGAAGTTCCACGCACCAAACAAGATGTCCCACCCACCAAACTGTATATCCTGCCCACCAAACCGGATGTCCCGTTCACTTGTCAAATCAATCTGGAAGCCCCACTCCCCAGGGTCATAAATCACCAAAGTGACACAATATGCTCTACATAAACTACTCACAGTGGTTGTCCACCTGCACTCAAACAATCTGTACTTACATTGCTGCTACTTATTATGAATCCCACTGCTAAGCTACTCCAACATTTATACCTGATGTATCAAGTCCATGTGATTTTACAATTAAATTTTATTTAATTGGGCTTGATATAGTATGTGTTTATTAGAGACCATCCAGACCAGTTTAGCATAATCCCAGAATGTCCCCATTTGAATACTTCAATAGCTAGGCGGTGTTAAGGCCTAAGATGGTGTGAACTATGTTGAATGGGTGTTAACAAAGACCAGCTCTCTGGAAAGTGTGAATGTTTCAAGGCTTTTTTCTCAGAGAAGACCAGATTATCAACCTTTAAAGCAGAATATCTTTCCTATAACTTCTTTAAGCACTATTGTTTTATATACCATTATGAAGCTCTTGACATTAATACAATTTTATAATAAGCAAAACTCACATTTTAGGAATTCTTTCACATTTGATTGTGGCTAATCATCCATCAGGGAAGGTAATGTTTACATGCAACCACCTGAACCCAATTCGACACCACATTTCAGCCTTAAGATCAAAGTACAATTCCTTGAAAAGCTTACATGTGATACAGTGTTGGATCAAGTGCCTGCCCACCCTGCAGCTCTCCAGATAAGAAGGGCTGTGTGTTTTATACAGTAGCCTAACGTTGCAGTTGCTGTACTTGGAACTTAAATCAAGAGAACAATATACAGCTGTGCTAATATGTTTGTATACCCTTGGAGAAGTGGTGATATATCTACCAGTTGTAAAGAAAACATGAGTGAGCAGGCAAACCATGTCTTCTATTTTTTATGGGATCCACATTAAACTGTGCGTCATTACAAAATGGCACAGCCATAAAACAAAACACGGCATCAAATAAATGTTTTTTTGCATACCTTTCGTTCTTAGTACTGTGTATTGCCTCCTTTAGCAACAATGACAGCATGCAGTCTTTTGTAATAGTTGTTTACAAACGACTTATAGGTGGTAAAGCTGCCCATTCATCTTTGCAAAAGGCCTTCAGGTCATGCAAGGTCTTTGGTTGTCTTGCATGAACTGCACACTTGAGATGTCCCCAGGTTGGCTGGATGAAATTAAGGTCAGGAGACTGTGATGGCCATTTCAGAACCTTCACCTTTTCTACTGTTACCACTGGAGAGTCAACTTGGCCTTGTGCTTAGGGTCGTTATTGTGCTGGAAAGTCCAAGTGCGTCCCATGCGCTGCTATCATGCAGAAGAATGCAAATTGTTACTGACAAGTATCGTTGTATGGTACTCCTTGAAACATCCACACCTTTTTCCAGAGAAAAAGCATTTCTCTTGAGGTTACCTGTGGGTTTTCTTTGTATCCAGAACAATTCTTCAGGAAGTTTTTTAATAAGTGATTGAGCAGTACTGACTTGCATATTTAAGGCTTTTGATATCTTTTTACACCCTTTTCCATCTTTATAAAGTTCCATAACCTTGTTACATAGGCCTTGTTACCTTTTGACAGTTCTTTTCTGCTCCCCGTGGCTCAGTATGCATCCACGTGAGAGCTAACAGACTCATTGACTATTTATACGCAGACACTAATTGCAATTTAAAAGCCAAAGGTGTGGGAAATTCATCTTTAATTGCCACTTTCACCTGTGTGTGTCACCTTGTGTCCACATTTTCAAGGGTATGAAAACTTTTGATCAGGGGTGTTTGGATGATTTTGGTTATCATTATGATTTAAAAAGGAGCCAAACATCTATGTGATAATGAATGGCTTCATTTGATCCCTATCCTTAAATAACTATCCTTTTGCATGATCAGTCATATTTTTTGAATCAATGCCAAAATATCACAACTTCTAAACTTATAAGCAAAACTGTAAGATAGTAAGACCATGGGATCAGCAACCCTCTATTTAGATATGCATGGGCTACATATAGAGGCTGCCAGATATTGTGAAGTTGTAGACTGACTTTTGAGGGCTGTGACAACAATTCAAGTAAATTGTATAAAATAAAGACATAGTAGGTCTAACATAATGCACTTATTTTCAAATGGAAAAGTGTGTATTAAGTGCATAAATGGAAAAGTGTGTATTAAGGGCAAAACACATTCTAAAGTTTTAATTAATGGTGAATCACAACAGAAAATTATTAGATGAATCAGGATTGATTATTTGAATTGTTTGACAACACTACATTTTATATATGTGTGTTCTTATTGCAAATATTTTATTAAAAAGAGTTTCAGTATTATCTGCATTTATATTTGTAATATAAAATAGTTGTGAGATGCCCCCAAAAAGCATGTTGTTTTCATTAGTACAACTCTACCCCCCCCAAATGGGCTGGTGCACCATGCAACTGCCAGGCTGAAAATGAGTCCCAATCCAGCCCTGCACCTCACCCCAGCAGAGGGCATGCCAGGATCAATTGAGTCAGGGCCTTCCCCTCCTTCCCAGGGTTGTCATAAAACAAGCCACCCTCTGAAGATCCTGCAAAAGCTGACGGTTGGTTTACTGACCTAAGGATATTAAAACTAAATTAGACTCCTATTAGACCTATTAGGGACACACTCCAATCTGTTACATTTCATATGACAGAGTTATGTTATCTCAAGAAACAAACAAGCTAGGCAATAACAAGCAAACCTTTTGTCCCTGTATTTACACCTTACAGAGACAAATGTTAACCATTAAATTCCAATAATTTCTTTAGAATAGAAATTAAGTACTTAGGTATACATGAAGAATGATTGAATATGTAAATATACAAAGAAATGCAATTTTTTGGTTCCTTCAGTCCCTAATAATATTTTTTCTATTCACGTCTCTTTTTATGTTTAGGGACATATTTTAGGAGAGAGTTCTTCAAGCTACAACTAGATTTGCATAAGATAATGGAAAATACTATTTGTGTTGGTATTGTAGCATAGCTTTGTTATAGTTTTTGACTATGACAAAGCTTTATTTTGACTGTGGGCCATTTAAGCTAAGTGTAATGCAATTTCTTTCACATGATGCCTTGATTCAATGTGTACTGTCTGTTTGGAGTGAGACTAACTGGTTCACGTTAGCCAACCAACCCTATTTAAGATGGCCTTTTCTTTTGTTTTGTAAAATGACCTGATAAATGACTGTGGACCAAGACGTTGTTCCTAATAAATCTGTATGATATTGCCAGTGATGTAGACCGAGTGCAGATGTTTTTTTGTTATACTATAGTTAGCCCTTGGTCGTCTCCGACCCATCGGTCGATCCGCAGGCATGCAAAATTTGATGTCTTTACTACTTGTAACTGTCCCAATAAGAGTGCACATTTTCATCTTTTGTTGCAGCATTGTGCTTTAGAGAACTGCACCCAGAACTAATGATCTGTGGGTATAATCGAGGTACCTGTGCAGATGGCTTTAAGTCAGATAATGTCCAAACAATGTGTGTGTTACTGTGCTCAGACCTGCATCATGTCCACCATCTTTTTGAGTTCAGTGGGTTTGATGCCGGAAGCGTGTTGCATGGTGAAACCCTTAAAGTTTTCTATCAGGACAAAACCATTTATCTGGGTCTCCTCATTCTCCAACAACTTCTCCAGGATCACACAGTATGCTCGCAGGGTCTGTGCATGAAAGGAAATTGAGAGACATTTGGAAAGTTTGTCCAAAGAAAACTGCAGTGTGGCCAATGAACTAACAGCATGGTTTTGTCTTCCATTTGGTAGGTAAGCCTTAAGTGGTGCACCAAATATAACATCCCTCTTTTCGAATAGCATGACAACTGAATTATTGGTTACAGAGTACAGTGTGGGGATTAAGTATTTGATCCCCAGCTGATTTTATACGTTTCCCCACTGACAAAGAATTTATCAGTCTATTATTTTAATGGTAGGTTTATTTGTACAGTGAGAAACAGAATAACAAAAAAATCCAGAAAAACGCTTATCAAATATGCTATATATTGATTTGCGATTAATGACGGAAATAAGTATTCGACCCCTCTGCAGAAAATGACTTTGTACTTGGTCGCAAAAGCCTTTTTGGCAATCAAAGAGGTCAGGCCCCGTCCATCGTCCCTTTGATGCGGTGAAGTTGTCCTGTCCCCTTAGCATAAAAACACTCCCAAAGCATAATGTTTCCACCTCCATGTTTGACGGTGGGGACTGTGTTCTTGGTGTCATAGGCAGCATTCCTCCTCCTCCAAACACGGGGTGTTGAATTAATGCCAACAAGCTCGATATTGGTCTCATCTGACCACATCACTTTCACCCAGTTCTCCTCAGAATCACTTTCACCCAGCATTCAGATTTTCATTGGCAAAGTTCAGACAGGCCTGGACATGTGCTTTCTTGAGCAGGGGGACCTTGTGGGCGCTGCAGGATTGCAGTCCTTCATGGCGTAGTGTGTTTCCCATTGTTGTCTTGGTGACTGGTCCCAGCTGCTTTGAGATCATTGACAAGATCCTCCTGTGTATTTCTGGGCTGATTCCTCATCATTCTCATGATAATTGCAACTCCACGAGGTGAGATCTCACATGGCGCCCCAGACCAAGGGAGAATGACAGTGCTTTTGTGTTTCTTGCATTTGTGAATAATTGCACCAACTGTTGTCACTTACTCACCAAGCTGCTTGGGGATGGTCTGGTGGCCCATTCCAGCCTTGTATAGGTCTACAATCGTGTCCCTGACAACCTTGGACAGCTCTTTGGTCTTGGCCATGGTGATGAGTTTGAAATCTGATTGATTGCTTCTGTGGAGAGGTGTCTTTTATACAGGTAACAAGGTGAGATTAGGAGCACTCCCTTTAAGAGTGTGTTCCTAATCTTGGCTCGCTACCTGTATGAAAGACACCTGGGTGCCAGAAAGCTTTCTGATTGAGAGGGGATAAAATACCTATTTCCCTCATTAAAATGAAAATATTTTGTTGTTATGTTCAACTATAGACTGATCATTTCGTTGTCAGTGGTTAAATGTACAAAATCAGCCGGGGATCAAATACTTTTTCCCCTCACTGTATGTACATTAGAGGTACTGATCTGTTGGTTCAGATATGGGTTAAAAATTCCAAAAGCTAAAAGATTTTTCAGAAATACCAGTTGGTGCATTTCCTCCAAAATAGATTAATAACATAAGTATTTCCAAGTACTACAAAACAATATAAATAACAATATGTTCATTGTTTTGTTATAGATATGCAATATGAACTGCAAAGTAAGTTAAATTAATACGTTTTTGGAAATCAGGGGCTGTATTCACAAAACACCTTAGGGCTAAAAGTAGTTCCTAACTTGCTGATTTATGAGTAACACTTGGGCGTGTCCATTCTAAAATTATCTCACAAATATTTTCAGTATTTTAGCACTAAAACCATCTGGAAAATATTAGGAACAGTCAAGTGGATTCCTAAGTCACTAAGACTAAGTCGCAAACAATCCTCAAAGGCAATCCACCTCATCATCAGGTAGTCGTTTTAGAAACATATATTGTTACTGGACTTTTATCAAGGTATCACCTTAATCACAAGGGTATTATGACCATAGTAGAGCTAGTCAGGGATGCTGTCACTTCACCAACAGACATAAACAATCCAATTGCACTGAACATCAAGGTTTTGACAAGTCTACTCTACTTGGCCACAGGGAAAATGCAATTATGCAGTACAGAAGAACTAGGTAGAGTGGATATAAAAAGTCTACACACCCCTGTTTGAATGCCAGGTGTTTGTGATGTAAAATAGTGAGAAAGATTAATCATGCCAGAATTTTTTCACCTTGAATGTGACCTATAATTTTAACAATTCAATTGAAAAACTAACTGAAACCTTCGAAGGGGGAAACATTTTAAATAAAAACCTTACAATAACCTGTTTGCATTGGTGTGCACACCCTCTTTTAACTGGGGATGTGGCTATGTTCAGAATTAACCAATCACATTCAAACTCGTGTTTAATAGAAGTCATTACACACCTGCCATTATTTAAAGTGACTCTGATTAATCACAAATAAAGTTCAGCTGTTCTAGTAGGATTTTCCTGACATTTTCTTAATTGCATCCCAGAGCAAAAGCCATAGTCGGCAGAGAGCTTCCAAAGCATTAGAGGGATCTCATTGTTGAAAGATATCAGTCAGCAGAAGGGTACAAAATTATTTCCAAACCATTCGATATATATACAATGGAACACAGTGAAGACAGTCATCATCAAGTGGAGAAAATATGTTACAACATAGATAATACCAAGAATTGGACATCCCTCCAAAAGTTGAAAAGACAAGAAGAGAAATGGTCTGGGAGGTTTCTAAGAGGCATACAGCAACATTAAAGGAGCTGCAGGAATTTCTGGCAAGTACTGGCTGTGTGCTACATGTGACAACAATCTCCCGTATTCTTCATAGGAATGGGCTATGGGGTAGGGTGGTAGGCTGGAAGCCCTTTCTTACAAAGAAAAACATCCAAGCCTGGCTGATGTATGCAAAAACAAACATCAAGTCTCCCAAAAGAATGTGGGAAAATGTGTTATGGTCTGATGAAACCAAGGATGAACATTTCTGCCATAATTCCACAAGGTATGTTTGGTGGAAAAATAACACTGCACATCACCCAAAGACCGCCATACCCACAGTGAAGCATGGCAGTGGCAGCATCATGCTTTAGGGGCTGTTTTTCTTCAGCTGGAACTTGGGCCTTAGTCAGGGTGGAGGGAATTATGAACAATTACAAATACAAGGCAATTTTGGCACAAAACCTTCAGAGGTCAGTGAGACAGCTGAAGATGAAGAGGCAGTTCACCTTTCAGCATGACAACAACTCAAAGCACACATCCATATCCACAAAAGCATGGCTTCACCGGAAGAAGATTGTCGTTTTGGAATGGCCCAACCAGAACCCAGACCTGAATCCAATTGAACATCTGTGGGGTGATCTGAAGTGGGCTGTGCACAGGAGATGTCCTCGCAATCTGACAGATTTGGAGTGTTATTGCAAAGAAGAGTGGGCAAATATTGCCACGTTAAGATATGCCATGCTAATAGACTCCTACCCAAAAAGAATGAGTGGTGTAATAAAATCAAAAGGTGCTTAAAAAAGTACTAATTCAATGGTGCAAACAGTTTATTCTGGAATTTTTATTTTTCACTCTAAAAAATGTCAGTTTGTTTTTTCAGTTGAATTGTTCATGTTATATGTCACATTAAAGGTGGAAAAAGTTCTGACATGATTTTCTTTACATCACAAATGTTTGGCATTTTAACAGGGGTATGTAGACATTTTATATCCACTGTCTATCTCAGTCACCTGTCAGTAGAATATTACATCAAACAATAAATGCCCTCCCCAGATATTGTGTGAAAAATCATTACTTTTCTTCATGATGTTTGCCAACTAGAATGAAACAATACCGACTTCATGGCCATTGCTCAACCACCCGGTGTAGTTGATGTTTGGACACATAACTGCATAAATTATTGCACCATCAAAAGATTAAAGTGCATTTCTTTACAGTCTACCAGACATGCAAAAGACTGACACTTAGCTGAACATATCCTGACTAGTAATTCTTGGTCTCATGTTTAATCAGTGACACTTAGCCTTCATTTTAATATTTATATATGGAAACATGATGCATTTTTCTACAGTATTGCTATGATGAATTCCCTGACAGAGATCCCTCCCTTATCAGCCAATCAATGTGCGCATAGTAGGTAAGCTTGTTCGTGGAACACAACATCACCCACAGCACCCTTGCCCTTTCTCCTAGCTTAAGAACCGTTCCTTATACAAAGTTGGTCTTAGCAGCTTTGTGAATACATTTGAAGAGGAAACTAGCTAGGAACCTTTATTGCTGTTTAGAAGTCTTCCTAGTGGTAAGATAAAATGTTTTGTGAAAACGGCCCCAGATGTTTAGCCATTTGTATTTATTATTTATTTTTATGCACAACTGCAGTATTTTTTTAAAATATATTTTATTGTCTTTTAGGTATCTATTTACATACATCCTAAAACCGAAAATACTAACAGATCCATAGCATCACAATCTTCAAAGAATGTAATATGTTATCATGATACAAATTCAGAGTAAAACAATGGCAATAGACAGTTTTTAAACATTGCAAAAACTGAAACCAATAGTTCCTATACTCTACCTCATCAAAGGTAACTTCCTCCAGGTCCCAGTTCTCAATGTTGAAGAGAATCACCACGCGGCCATACTTGTCCCTCTTGGGCAAGACTACAGGGTAGCCTGCCTCAATTGTACTGCGGACTGCCTCAGGGGTCAGGTTTTCAAACAGCTCAGGGTAGTCCCTCCTGAACCGTATGTAACCTGTACAGAAAATATGACAGATTTTGAATCAGTCACGTTGCTTTTCCAATGCACATTGTAGCATTTCTTTAATGCCACCAATATAGCCCATTAGCTTGTGTTTTTATTTTATTATCTTATTTGTTTATCATGGAGATAAGTTGCCTGAGAACACATTCTCAAATACAGCAATAGCTTTGGAGCAATTATGGATAACTAATTTGCTCAGGGACAAAACAACATGTTTTTTCCACACTGGGTATTTGTTGTGGCTGCCTTTTGGTGTTTGAAAAATAGTTTTCATACCTTTATTTCAACAAGGAAGTTGAGACCAAGGTGTCTTTTACAGCTGGGCCTTTTGTATACATGTTTACACATACAGTTTAGTTACGATGATTAAGAAATTACACAAAACAGACCGAAAAATAGAGCACTGAAAAAATACAGCAAAAGGCAATGCATCCTGGCCAGATGCTTTTATCTACTAGGCTAGCTGCCGACTTTCTTGTTCTAGCCAATTTATTAAATTATTGTAATCTTGAACCAAACATTGGCTTAACGAGAAATTACATGAAGTTGATAGAATAGAACAAACAAACTGTCAATCTGTGTAATGAAAATCCCAGCAATGTGGAGTATAAATCAAAACCATACAAATTCAGAATAAGTCCCAATCAATCAATCAAATAACATTGTCATTACAGTATACATGGCCAACACCCCTTCACCCCATGTAGCACTAGTTTTTACAACAGCTTGCAATTGTTATAATTTGCTTTCACATTGTGAACAAGAACAATTACATCCATGTTTCCCTGCCCCTCCTCTCCTGCCCAAGTCCCTTTTAACTGCAGATCCAATTAACCTCAAAGTCTTTGTGTCTGTGTCTTGCCAAACCTTTTATTCTGGACGACCAATTAAGGCTACATGTGAATAAGTGGATGTTCACATTCCTGTTTCACATTGAAGCGTGAAGTTCAACCCACACTAACTTGCAAATAATAATAAGTAAAATTATGCAAATTACAACTAGTGAATTGTGCCTCCTTAAGCCAAGCCTACGTCTCCGGTCCTATCAAGATTCTGTAGACATTGTGTTTGATTTTGCAATTATAATATTTAGCATGGTAGTATGTAATGATATTATCCAGTTTATCCAGAAAATGAACACTGTTGTGAGCAAGTTTGACACAATGTGTCGTCATCAATTTCTGTATGGCTGTAATCAGCAACACTACAGCACATAAAGTGGGGCAAAAAAGTACTTAGTCAGCCACCAATTGTGCAAGTTCTCCCACTTAAAAAGATGAGAGAGGCCTGTAATTTTCATCATAGGTACACTTCAAGTATGAGGGACAAAAAAGAAATCCAGAAAATCACATTGTAGGATTTTTAATGAATTTATTGGTAAATTATGGTGGAAGTATTTGGTCAATGACAAAAGTTCATCTCAATACTTTGTTGTATACCCTTTGTTGGCAATGACAGAGGTAAAATGTTTTCCGTTAGTCTTCACAAGGTTTTCACACACTGTTGCTGGTATCTTTGCCCATTCCTCCATGCAGATCTGCTTTAGAGCAGTGATGTTTTGGGGCTGTCGCTGGGCAACACGGACTTTCAACTCCCTCCAAATATTTTCTATGGGGTTGAGATCTGGTGACTGGCTAGGCCACTCCAGGACCTTGAAATGCTTCTTGCGAAGCCACTCCTTCGTTGCCCGGGCGATGTGTTTGGGATTATTGTCATGCTGAATGACCCAGCCACGTTTCATCTTCAATGCCCTTGCTGATGGAAGGAGGTTTTCACTCAGAATCTCACGATACATGGCCCCATTCATTCTTTCCTTCACACGGATCAGTCATCCTGGTCCCTTTGGAGAAAATCAGCCCCAAAGCATGATGTTTCCACCCCCATGCTTCACAGTAGGTGTGGTGTTCTTTCGATGCAACTCAGCATTCTTTCTCCTCCAAACACGACGAGTTGAGTTTTTACCAAAAAGTTCTATTTTGGTTTAATCTGACCATATGACATTCTCCCAATCCTCTTTTGGATCATCCAAATGCTCTCTAGCAAACCTCAGATGGGCCTGGACATGTACTGGCCTAAGCAGGGGGACACATCTGGCACTGCAGGATTTGAGTCCCTGGCGGCGTAGTGTGTTACTGATGGTAGCCTTTGTTACTTTGGTCCCAGTTCTCTGCAGGTAACTTATTAGGTCCCCCCGTGTGGTTTTAGGATTTTTGCTCACCGTTCTTGTGATAATTTTGACCCCACGGGGTGAGATCTTGCGTGGAGCCCCGGATCGAGGGAGATTATCAGTGGTCTTGTATGTCTTCCATTTTCTTATAATTGCTCCCACAGTTGATTTCTTCACACCACGCTGCTTACCTATTGCAGATTCAGTCTTCCCAGCCTGGTGTAGGTCTACAATTTGGTTTCTGGTGTCCTTTGACAGCTCTTTGGCCTTGGCCATGGTGGAGTTTGGAGTGTGACTGTTTGAGGTTGTGGACAGGTGTCTTTTATGCTGATAACAAGTTCTAACAGGTGCCATTAATACAGGTAACGAATGGAGGACAGAGGAGCCTCTTAAAGAAAAAGTTACAGGTATGTGAGAGCCAGAAATCTTGCTTGTTTGTAGATGACCAAATACTTATTTTACAGAGGAATTTACCAATAAATTCACAAAAAATCCTACAATGTGATTCTCTGGAATTATTTTCTCATTTTGTCTGTAATAGTTGAAGTGTACCCATGAGGAAAATTACAGGCCTCTCTCATCTTTTTAAGTGGGAGAACTTACACAATTGGTGGCTGACTAAATACTTTTTTGCCCCACTGTATGTCCATGTTTTTTGTCATGGATACTTTATATTTTTGTGTGTTTTTGTGGAAAAAGGAGGGATGAAAGTACATAATTTCTCAGTCTCTGTTCCTGATAACAGCAGAACACTATAGACGTACAGGCTAAACTCTGCCCTAGTTGAGTACAATGAGTTCCTTCATCATGGGGACTTTGAAAACAGCTAAAAGACCAATTAATTAACAGTAATCTCTTTGTCTAAATGAATAGCAGGATTCATAGATGCAAAACAGAGTGTGATAGACATTGACCCCTCAATTACTCAATTTATTTCACAAAATTCGTGGTAGAGAAAATATCGTTGAGCAGAGGAATGCAGTGTGGACTCAGAATTTAGAGTATAGAAACAAAGATAAAGTGAAAATGCTTTGAATTATAAAAATGACACCTTCATAATCTTTTACCACAGATTTATTACATGGATGAATGGGTTGGTTCAACTACTCTGATCCTTCCAGCTACTGAGATAAAAGGAACCATATAACAATTATAATCATTGTAAACATAAACATTAATAAAAATAAACTGATAATACACACATCACTTAGGGTTGCAAAATTCTGATCATAGGAAATGCAGTAACCTTAGTCTGAGTATTGTGAGGGAGCATGGGAGACACTCACCCTTTAGGAGTTCGTGGGCTCTGGTCACATCAAACTTGCGTGCTCTGATGAAGCGCAGTAGCAGAGAGTCGGGTTTGTCCCCAAAATGCTCCTGCACCATAATGGCAAGGTCATCCCCTTCTCCAGCCTTTTCTTTCATCATAACCCTTAGCCCCTTCAAAGACGACACTCTGCTTTCCTCTGTCTCGTTTAGTTCATCCTTTGCCTGTCAGAGACACAAGTGAAACTTATCTGGAAGGAATATGCATGATTCTAAAGATATTAATTAAATAAAATTACTAAAATTTGAGGTTATAACAAAAGGGATAAACGAGTACATACAATTTATATTAGGACAAATTGAATGAAATATTTTAGAAAGCTAGGTTAACAAGGTGTGTCTTAAGACAGTTTTTTTTATTTCAATAGTATGTGTCCTTGAGATAATCTGACAAGCTGTTCCAAGGGACAAAAATTTTGGTTCTGACCATTGGGACAACCAAAAGACCTGTTCCAGATGCTCTGAGGGACAGACACATAATATAAACCATGTCAGACAAGTATTCAGGTGCAAGGCCATGTAGTACTTTAAAATTCAATAGAGCAATCTTGTAATAAATTCTCAAATGCAAAGGCAGCCAAAGTAGGATATTTAAGATAGGTGTTACATGTTCTCTTTGGTACTGGTATGGACATGTGCAGCTGCATTTTGAATTAATTGGAGTTTGCCAGTAGATATTTGGCAAAGCCACACAGTAGAAAATTGTAAATTCTGCTGGTAATAAATGCATGAATCAGTCTGTCAGTGTTGGCCTGGCAGAGAAACAGGCTGTTGCTTAAATGGAAATAGCCTGTTTTCAACACTTGTCTGATATGGGCCTCAAAGTTCAGGTCACAGTCCAAAGTCACAACAAGATTTTTTGATTGATGGGTTGAGTTTAGATCCAAAGAAATTAAATGAGCATTCAGTTTTGTCCTTGGTGCCTTACTTTGACAATTTGGTACTACTCATCACAATAATGAGTAAGGATGTTGTGATTGCATGTAAAAACATTCAAATGTGCCATTATTGTATGTTTTTTGCTGGATCCTACATTTAAATAAAACATGCTATCAACAAGTTTACAGTAACTATGCATCATCTATGGTCACATGTTAGGTGTATTTTTATTTAGTAACTTAACTCTCTGTAGAACATGTTATGAGTGTATCACAGTTGTTGTCAACAGTTACCTTTTGAATTGTGTGTGGAGGTAGTTTAGGACAGGGTTCAAACACAGGTCCATGGTCCTTCACAGTCAGATGCTCCAGCTTTGACCTCATGGCCTGCTCTTCTTCAGATACCATACGAAATGCTCCAGTCTAGAGAGAAAAACTAAGTCAGGGTTTCACTCAGAAAGTCCATCCCAGACCCCGCATCTGCTATACACATCTGCTATACAACCACATTTTACAGGAACGCATACATTGTGACATTCAAACAACACCAGAAAGCAATAGCCTTTTAACATGGATTGTATCTAAGATAATATTATTTTATACGTATATCAATTAACATTGTATTGACAACCTGCAGACTATTTAATAGAAGTAGACTGTCTGCTGTCAGTGATGTGCATTGTCAGAGTACTGACAAATACCAGAAGCAGATTGTCCCTCCAGCAACTTTAGAAAACTCCCTAGTCAGCAGAAGTATAAGACAATTGTGGCTAGTGACCTTTTGACTAGTTGCTAAGTGAACTTACAGCAGCCATTGTTGATGGGTATAGTAGTGCAGATTCACAGACACTGTGAAGAGAAAATATTTGGAACAAAGTATACAATGGATTACTTTAGAATATTCCCAATAAACACATTTAATTTGTTTTATGTTCAATACAAAAATGAAAACTGTATTTTAGGAGCAGGTGAACTTGCATAATCCGTTTCTGAAACCAGCCCTAAGAGTCCTAGATCAGGTGTGTTGATTTAATCTAATAAATTACAGAGGTAGCTGATCCTAGATAAGCAGTCCTATTTTAACAAGCTTTATGAATGTAAATACATAAATCATGAATTACAAATTTAAACAACGGTAAATGAGGTGAGGAAAAAACATGGGATTAACTAATCCTATTTCATGGATCTTTTCTTAACTGCAGGGCTACAATGATATTGGGCACTGGGAACTCCACCCTTATGCTGACATCAAAGCTCAGAATTTCAATGTTTGACATTACAATACTTTGCAATAAATAACAGTTTTGACTAAACACCAGACCATGACAAAGAATGTATTTTAAGTGTTAGAGGATACTTCCTGTATCATTCACACAACTAACACACAGAAAAACCAACACAATCAATATAACACCGTAAGTGTGATAACGCTGATTGTTATTCTGATACTCCAATGTGTTTCTGCTTTAGCTCCTCTTTGTTTAATCAAGAATTGTGTGTAAAAGTTTTAAAGCAGAGCATGTCACTGAGCTCATTACATCTTCTGTACATTTGAAGAAGGTGTAATAAGGTTTATTATTTAAAACATTTTAAACGTATTGTGCATTCTTGATTCACCTTGATACAATTCCATGTGTTCATTATAGCTAACATTTTAAAGATCCTTCATCAGAGGAGAACTTCTAGTCTTCTTCTACAGAGTCAATATCTTAAAAACACTTTAGATAGTAACATAATAATACATAGTTATCCAAAATACTACATCCAAAAACATGAGAAAACCAAAGCAACCTCTATTATTGTGATGATATACCATTTAAAAGAAAATGGTAATTTAACACAAGCTATTTGTATAACATAACCTAAGCATGTTCCAGCAACAATAAACAGATTTTGAATGTTTTGCCGAGCAGAGAGAG